>JAOPHQ010002331.1:2500-102500 GCA_030340625.1 Merluccius polli
AGGTCTACAGGGGTCCAAACACAGCCAAACATGAGTGCAGCAGGTCCTGCGCTATGGTCCGGTAAGCCAGCAGGATGAGGGGAGAGATGGTCACCCGGTCCCGCTGGTGGTCCCACTGTCAGGATGGCTAACTGGGTGGCCAGGGTCTCGTCAGTGTAGACCTCGGCTCTGCTGTCAGGGTGAGCGCCACTCTGGTGTGTTCCCATGGTAACATTAACCGGGCTGGTGGCACCGACCGAGTTGATCTCACCATTCGCCGCTTGGACGTTACTCTGACTCCGCTGACCATCGCTGCGTGACCGCTTCAGGCTGATGGCTACTGACTCGGTGTGCTAACAGTCTGACTGTCCGGCAGTCACTCGCTACAGTATGTTCAGCACCAGTTAACGTCAACCAGTTGTCAACATCTGATTTGTTGTTGTTGTTGTGGTGTGTTCAGATGTCCCGGGTTCTGCGCCTCCTCAAGTACTCGTCAGAAGATGCGGAGAATGCCCCACAGGTGAGGAAACTACTGCTTATACTGCTACTACTACTACTACTAATAATAACATCTAGCCCCTGTCTAAAGAGTGCATGGTGTGTGTTGTATGCAGACTACCGAGGAAGCGTTCAGACAGATGGAGAACATCGTGGACTTCAGTAACAACGTGATGAGTCCTCTACTGGGAGACAAGTTCGTTCACAGTGGAGTAAGACACCTGTCTGTCTTTCTACTTGTCTTGTCTGTCTCTACCTGTGTTGTCTGTTGTGATAAATCCTCTAAATGCTGTAGTTAGGCAGCAGACCGTTGAAACGAGCTGACTAAAGTCTCTTTGTTGTGAACAGGAAGTGGTCAAACTTCCACTGGAGTTTGTCAGACAGCTGTCAATCAAGGTTCAACACCAGAGACCAGGTAGGAGGGGCATGGCTGTGTTCTGATTGGTGGACATGTTGTGTCTGCTGGAGCTATACTAAAGTGTGGGTGTGCGTGTGTGCGTGTGCGTGTGTGTGTGTAGCCTGGAGGTGTGATAAGGTGATGGATATCTACAGCGGTGCTGCTCTCTGTCTGCCCAACCTGACTGCCCCCTCCATACAGACGCACACCCCCCCTCTCTGCATAGAGATAAAGGTAACACACAAACACACACACATGCTTCACAACGCAGAGCTACTGTCATTTCTGTTCAACATCCATCTCTAGTCAAGCAGCACTAGAGCAGGGCTAGAGCATCGCTAGAACAGGCCTACAGTATCGCTAGAGCAGGCCTACAGTATCGCTAGAGCAGGCCTACAGTAGAGCTAGAGCAGGTCTACAGTAGAGCTAGAGCAGGCCTACAGTAGAGCTAGAGCAGGTCTACAGTAGAGCTAGAGCAGGTATACAGTAGAACTAGAGCAGGTCTACAGTAGAGCCAGAGCAGGTCTACAGTAGAGCTAGAGCAGGTCTACAGTAGAGCTAGAGCAGGTCTACAGTAGAGCCAGAGCAGGTCTACAGTAGAACTAGAGCAGGTCTACAGTAGTGCCAGAGCAGGTCTACAGTAGAGCCAGAGCAGGTCTACAGTAGAACTAGAGCAGGTCTACAGTATCGCTAGAGCAGGTCTATAGTAGAGCTAGAGCAGGTCTACAGTAGAACTAGAGCAGGTCTACAGTATCGCTAGAGCAGGCCTACAGTAGAGCCAGAGTAGGTCTACAGTAGAACTAGAGCAGGTCTACAGTAGTGCTAGAGCAGGTATACAGCAGGTCTACAGTAGAGCTAGAGCAGTGTTGAGGACAGGCCTACTAGCAGGAGGAGGAGGAGGAGAACTAGTTGATATTCTGAATGTGTCTCTAGTAAATGAAGGAGTTTCTGAGCCAGTTAGAAGTGACAGAGCTTCACTCTCCTCTCGCTATGGCAACCATAGTCCCCATCTGCTATTGGTCCAAAGACCATCTCTCCCCATCTGCTATTGGTCCAAAGATCATCTCTCCCCATCTGCTATTGGTCCAAATATCATCCCTCCTTATTGACTATTGGTCCAAATATCATCCATCCCTATCTGCTGTTGGTCAAAATATCTGGTTTTCACACATTTCAGAAATGTCAGCAAACCAACCGATTTTAACTGCTGGGTTTTACGTTCTGGGCCAGTGAAAGATGAAAAGAAATGAACCAATCTGTAACGCAATATTATTTTTGTATTCTAATATAGTCTACATTTAAGTTGCATGAGACCCAGGTGGATTCTGTGGTTCCGGTGGACACCAGGCAACACAGGTTTCCTTCTGCCTCCTCAACCCTGGCAGCGGTCTGCAATAGTACTGACCCATTAATCCTATTTTCATCGTCATCACGATATGAAAATGCGTGATAAACGCATCACAAAAGACTGCCTGAAACGCGATGAATGAGAACTAATTGTATTGACACGCGCCATTGTGGTGGTGATAGACCTGTTCTTTGTCGAGGCAGGAGGGGGACATGGACCGGTGCTGGTGTCTGTCGAGTGCCCTTTTCTCTGACTATACTCGCAGTCATTTTTCAATTATCATAATAATGACACATTGTAAGGTTCAGATTAATTTAACATTATTTGTATTTCTTAGTTGGCACATTTACCAGAGCATTAAATGAGACATGTTAAATGAAATACAAACTCTGTAAGTGAACAAACAAACTTGCTTCCATATTGTTCCACGCCTTTAATTTGGCGTGTTGTTGGTACGCTGGAAGGACTGTACCATAAATATGCAGTATTAGATTGTTCAGAGCTCTGAAACGGTGGAACGAGCTCCCTGCCAACGTCAGGACTGCAGAGTCGTTCACCAGCTTCCGCAAGAGACTCAAGTCTCACTTGTTCAGAATTCACATGGACTATGCATAGCCTCCTTCCTCTACCTACCCCCCTCCCAAAAAAAATCCTCTTACGCACTTATTGTATGTTCGTAAGCCCTGGCACTTAAAAATAGTACTTAGCATTGTGTAGCATCTTACCCTAGCTATCTTTGTTGTATACAAGGAATGGGTTAACTTAGCATTTATGAGTGCTTGAAACATGTTCTATTGACATCCTTACTGTACCGACAGCAATGTGTTGTTTCACTTTCTTCTGACAAACGTACTTATTGTAAGTCGCGACAAAAGAGTCTGCTAAATGCCCTAAATGTAAATGAAATAGTTTATCATGGAAATATAATTTCCATACGTTTAATTACAATATACTTTAGACAAGTATTTAATGTTTTCTGTAATGAAGTTATTTTTTAGTAGGCCTACTTGCCAAATCTACCAGCACATTTTGAGTGCTATTTTATTTATTGCTGGATTTAACTTGTATTGGATACCTTTTTTCTCATACATGTTATACAGCTTACATTAAACACTTTAAGTATTTACAATGATTTTTCTGAACTGTTTATTTTAGAAAAATATGTTGACACTCTTTAAAGTATTTTTTACCTGCTTGCTACTGTTGTAGAGCTAGGACACACTTCTAAACAGCCATTTTAATGTTATATCCATTGGGGACATTTTCATACTTGAGATGTATCCAGTTTAATTGCACTTTAGTTAGGCTATTGTTTAAAGCAGGGTAATTTGTAAGTCACCTATTGTGTAGCAATATTGAGGAGTAATGCTGCCCACCGTTGGCAGGTATACGCCACTAGACACACAGGACTTATACCGGTGATCGCTGTAAATCGTAGTGTGAATATCTGTTGAATCCAATATCTTTCCAACTAAAAATACAGACTTTCAAACTACATAAACTGCTGTTTAAGGTGAAATGCGTGACTCTTTTAATACACCACAGTAGTGCTATGCTGCTATAAATTTCACTTTGTTTTAAACGGGAACTTGGCAACTTTTTCAACTTAATAAACCCGTCTGGAAATCATTTGGATGGTTAAATGGTCTGTTCCAGTGTTAATGGTGACTATCCCCGCTCCCCCCAGCGCCCCCAGGTGGAAAACCAGCCTTGCAACTTTGGGACTACCGTCCCGGTAAATTGGAAATGGGAAGTATCGCGAGAAGCGAGAACGAGCGAGAAACACGAACTGCTTTTACGGCAATTCAACATCAACACACACGCCCCCCTCAATAACGGTTAATCACGCCGGCTATAAAAGCAAGCGACGATGGATACAGTGTATAATGTATTACCCACCTCGGTAGACATCGCGCCACACGAAAAAGTTGCCCGGCCAGCGTTAACGTTGACCCCTGTACATTGTCTGTCTAACATGTCTGTCTCTATCTTTCAGCCCAAGTGTGGTTTCCTCCCATCTCCAGAACACGTCAGTAAGGACATCAAGACCAAAGTCTGTCGCTACTGTATGCACCAACAGTACAAGGTACTATACTTCTACTACACAACTGTATGCACCAACAGTACAGGGTACTATACTTCTACTACACAACTGTATGCACCAAAAGTACAAGGTACTATAATGGTACTATAATGCTACTACTGTATGCGCCTTCATTGGTCACATGGTGTGTTAATTAACGGGTCACAAGAGTGCTGTTCACACTGCATATCCTTAGCCCAGGGCTATCCTTAGCCCTTTTTCACACACGCACACACGCGCACGCACACACACACACAGACTACGTTTAGAAAGCTTCCCCGTTGCCATGTCGTTAGTAAGATCGTCTCTATTTACTGTAGTAATAAGTTAACGTTGCCATGTTGTTACTACTTTGGACTGTGCGGGGACTGTGCCAGTGTGAAAGCTTTTGCCTGGGGCTAACAGCTCACTTGGCCCGGGCTAAGTGCAGTGTGAAAAGCCTAATGGTCTGTTCATTAATTGGTCACATGGTGTTTTTCTCCAGGTGGCCAATGGAAAGTGGAAGCGGAAAAGTCTGTATTGCCCTCTCGACCTATTCTCAGGGTAAGACCACGAGTACTGCACACGTACTACTACTACTACTACTACTACTATGCCATTACTACCAATAGTACAACTATACTGCAGTAGTATATATATCTCGTGTGTGTTTCAGGAACAAACAGAGGATGTATTTTGCCATCAAACACCTGATAGAAGAGCCTCAGAATAACTTTAAGATCTTCAAGGTGAGACATCTGGACACACCCCCATGTGGACCCCTGGTGGTGGGGATGTGTGTATAATATGTATGTGTGTATGCGTGTATATACCAGGGAGGGCAGTGTATCCATGGTGATCGGGATGAGCTGCTGTCTGTCAGCTCCTTGCTGCAGAAGCTCCGGCCGTACTTCACATGTGGAAATGGACGCAACAAAGCGGTCCTGCATGACTTCATTCAGGTCAGACACCTACTGTAGACCAGGACCTCCAGGTGATGGTTACCTGTAGAGTAGATGTTTAGGACCTCCAGGTGATGGTTACCTGTAGAGTAAGTGTGTGTTTGTTTCAGGTGTTGGTGGACAGTCTGCTGAGTAGTGATGAAGAGGGTGATGAAGGTATGGAGCGGGAGGGGAGGACGGTGTGTGAGGCCAGCCTTTGTTCTACAGAGCTCATACGGACAGGTAGTGCATGTTTCCAACTACTTTTGCTTTTCAGAGTAAGAGCCTCCCAGCTAAGTGTTTGTGTGTGTGTGTAGGCCCCCAGCCCCTCCCCAGGGACAGTGTGCTTGGTAGGATACTGCAGGTCCAGCTGTTGGACTCTCTGGACATTGAGGGGCTGTTCCCGCTCTACCGCAGAGTGGAGCAATACCTGCACCACTTCCCCAAGGAGAGGTAACCATGGAGACCCTACGTACAAAGCTCCACCACATAACAACAGCGACCCAACATGCTGTACAGAAAACGGTAACCATGGTAAATGTCGCCTTTTGATTCAGGAGTCGTCTGCAGATAGACGGGCCGTACGACAAGGCCTTCCTGGAGAAACTACAGAAATGTCCCAGGGAAGACGATGGGTCCATAGAATATGCTGTTGCCAAGGTAACGTAACAATATTATTCTTCATGATGTTTGAAGACATGCGGTTGTGTATATTAAATAGTTTAAGTAAAGTACTTTACTATTTTGTTCAGGTGCAGCAATACCGCATTGCCATGACAGCGAAGGACTGCTCCATTATGGTGACCTTGGTTCCCCGCCGTGACGAAGAGGATGGGAGTGACCGGTGAGGAAGACCACTATGCTTTGTGTGTGTTCTGCTATACTTGTGAGGACCTTTCACCTGGTCCTCACTAGTCTGGCTTACCGGATATAGGTTGTTGGTATAAGCCCGCCCAAGCCTGCCATCGGGCGACTTAAATAATTGCCCAATGGCAGGCTCTGGGCGGGCTTATACCTTTTACTCCTCCCCCTTCGCCATCAGCGTGTTACCGTTTTCAAAGTCCCCCTCGCTACTTGAAACAACAACCTCCGAGCTCGCAACCTACACGTAAAAATGGCAAGTTGTAACAAAGATTGCCAGGGCTCGCATCCCCATGTGCAAATGTCCCACCAAAACAAGTTCCCCCCTCACACTATTTTGCAAGGGCACCGTTGCTGCATCCTGGCCTTAACGCCGCCCAAGACGATTGTGATTGGCTAAAGAAAAACAAACAAGCCACGTTTTTTTCCCCCTATCCCAGAATGATGAGTTCAGCCAGACCCTACTCCAGCACTGGCACTGCGCTAAAACAAAGTGTGGAGATAGGTCTGGCTATGTGAGACTAGCACTTGGATGAAGCATCCGCTGCGTCTCTTGGGCATTCAAACATGCTATACTCACATTTTGAAACCACATGGGAGGAAATGTGCCTAGCAACTGTGAAGGTTCTCACTCCAGTGGTAAATTAGTATTAATTTTCTTTACGCTGGTGATTAGAGATAAGGGTACAATCTAGTTGTAAAACGGAGCTTTCATGTTCCGGAGTAAAAAGGAAATGGGCATCCTCACTTCTTACGTAAATAAACCCGGTGTTGTGTTTCCAGCGGTGCAGCCTTCTCCTTCTCCGCCTCCATCCTGGACCTGGACCCGAAGCCACAGGACAGTGTGCGGCGCCAGCAGCGTCTGGACCACCACGTTGTCGCCGCCTACCTGAGGGATGACCCGGGGCCCCGCCCTCCCCTCTATCCAGAATGCACCCTGCTTATTCACCCTGTATGAGACTGGGCCACCGGAACATAGCAACACCAGGGGTCCAACGCTGCTAGCTGGTTGATATCTGATGTTGCTAGGCAACAGAGCAGCGAGGTCGCAACCCGGGGGCAGGTACTGTTTATTGGGAATAAAGCAGACTGCCACTTCCTGAAACGGTTGTCAGGGCAACTCCCTTTCCGCCGTCTCCATGACAACGCTGCTGAAGGATGAAAACAGGAGTGACGTGGGTGTGGGTCTGAGTGCCATAGGAGGCTTGTTGGGTGGGGGTCTTTAACATTAAAACTATTAACTTCTGCTGTGGCGTGTTGATGACATCAGCAGTAGCTAACCGTATGTGCCACGTGACATCACCATGACTCACCCAGCCACAGCCCAGGGGGCATGTCCTGGTGATGTTTAGTTTCACTGTGACCAGACTAGCTGACAGTACAAAGAAGACTGGAAGTCTGTTTGTATTTAAATTATTTATTTTTCTAGCGCTTTCATTAATGACGTGTATGCCTGGAGATTCAACATGTTTGTATTCAATAAAGGGTTTCTGAAAGAAAAACCTGCCTTCTGATTCTATGGTTAGTATTAGTTATATAATAGACAGTATGGTTAAAGTATCACTATTTAGTATTAGTTATAATAGACATAGTATTACTCATGGTACTTGTAGGAGAAGTGTTGGTGTCTATGTGCTGAGAGCCAGGATGAGGTTTTCCAGAGCAGCTTCGGTCCCCAGGAGAGAGAGAAGGCTGTGGAAGGACTCTGGAGCGCCCTCTAGTGTCCTGGCTGAATCCATGTGATACACTAGAGGGATGACAATGAGAAACATAATGCATGGTAATGTATTCATACTGAGCTAGTCTCACAAACCAGACTTTAGCTTTAGATTCATAAGCGCAGGTCTATAAGCGCGTAAACGGTGAACAGACTGCCAGCATTAGTAAACTGAACTTTGCCTGTGGCGGTGGGACTTGTGTCCAGATTGGTTTTCTGTCGTGATTCGAATGTGGATGATGTTAAATATGTTTCACTTAAAGTTTTCACTGGACTGTTGGTTTCGATTCTGGATATGCATGCACCTGTTGGAGCTCCTTGGGTTGATGAGAAGTTAACAGATTGCAAAAGGAGTGGCAGATAGGTCTGGCTGCACATCTGATAAGCAAGTATATTGTAAACTGAGGAACTATGTCACTAAATTGAACAAAAAGAAGAAATTGTATTATGAATCCAGGAATAAAAATATAAAACATGATAGAAGCTCTGGATAACCTTAAATGACATGAGCATGATTATGTATTAATAGATCATATGCATTAATCTCAACTGTGGGCAGGTGTGTTAATAGATCGTTATAATTGATCTCACCTGTCTGGGGAACTCTGGGCAGGAGGTGGATCTGAGAAGTGACATCACCTTCTTTGGACACCACCACTGACCAATGAACAGCCAGAACACAGCTAGACAGACAGACAGGTACATTTTAAACATCAATAGACAGCCAGAACACAGCTAGACATACAAACTGAGACAGAGACGGATAGATGAGTCCAGTGAGCGAGCAGAGCGACAGTATTTACCCAGGAAGTTGTGGATGGCTCAGATTCATGACCTCCGACCCTGAGCCTTCTGGAAGAGACACCACAGACGGATACTTCTCCTGGAGAGACATACAGGTAGAGAGAAACAGAGCAACAGGTAGAGAGAGAAAGACAGGCAGTGAGAGACAGGTAGAGAGTACATGGAACAGATATAAAGCCAGTAGAGAGACCGAGGAACACACACACACACACACACACACACACACACACACACACACACACACGGTTTCCAGCTCTAGGGGTTGTGAGAAAAGTCTGTCCAGCTATCAGTCAGTCTGCAGGTGGGTATATGGATACTTTCTTTTTTTTATCTTAAAGTGTATAGCACTCCCAAACGCTAACATACAGGGTGTTCAGTTTATGTGCTGGGTGTACCAAAGGGGGGTGTTCAGTTTATGTGCTGGGTGTACATGAGGGGAGGTGTTTAGTTTATGTGCTGGGTGTACCAAAGGGGGGTGTTTAGTTTGTGGTGGCTGTATCAGAGGGGAGGTGTTTAGTTTATGTGCTGGGTGTACCAAAGGGGGGTGTTTAGTTTGTGCTGGCTGTATCAGAGGGGAGGTGTGTTTAGTTTATATGCTGGGTGTACCAAAGGGGAGTCGTTTAGTTTGTGCTGGCTGTATCAGAGGGGGGGGGGTGTTTAGTTAATGTGCTGGGTGTACTAGAGGGGAGGTGCGCTCCATGTCTCCATGAGAGCCTGTTCATCCAGGACCTCTCCCCCTGCTCCCCTATTGGCTGAGGGAGCAATGGGAGGGCGGATGTGTGTGTGCGTGTTATTGTTTCCACAAGAACAGATGTTTTAATCATCTGGTTTTAGTGAAACTCCACACACACAGACACACAGACTTTGTATATAGTACTGGTAGGTGTGTGTGTGTGTGTGTGTGTGTGTGTGTGTGTGTGTGTGTGTGTGTATATATATATAGTTCTGGTAGGTGCATGATGACCTGTCCTGACCCCAGTAGAGAACCTGTCAGTCAGAGGCCCCTCCCTCTTAATAATGACAGACCTCCACCCCATAAACCTAGTCATTACACAGACACAGACACAGGAAGCAGTATTAGCAAGAGAATAAAGTTTGTTTGTCTCCGGAGCTCAGCTGATATTCAGGTTAACACGCCTCTCATCCTGTCTGTCTGTTAGCTTCTCATCCTGTCTGTTAGCATGTCATCCTGTCTGTTAGCCTCTCATCCTGTCTGTCTGTCTGTTAGCCTCTCATTCTGTCTGTCTGTTAGCCTGTCATCCTGTCTGTTAGCCCCTCATCTTGTCTGTATGTTAGCCTCTCATCCTGTATGTCTGTAAGCCTCATCCTGTCTGTCCATCTGATAGCTTCTGATCCTGTCTGTATGATAGCCTCTCATCCTGTCTGTCTGTCTGTCTGTCGTCCTCCAGTTGGGTTAGAGAGTGGAGCAGGGAGAGGGGAAGTGTCCAGATAGAAGAGGAGGGGGAGGAGAGGTGTCCAGGTAGAGAAGAGGAGGAGCAGGGAGAGGGGAGGTATCCAGGTAGAGAGGAGGAGTCCAGGTGAAGAGCAGGGAGAGGGGAGGTGTCCAGGTAGAGGGGAGGAGTCCAGGTAGAGGAGCAGGGAGAGGGGAGGTGTCCAGGTAGAGAGGAGAAACAGGGAGAGGGGAGGTGTCCAGGTAGAGAGCAGCAGAGAGAGGGGAGGTGTCCAGGTAGAGGAGGCGCAGGGAGAGGGGAGGTGTCCAGGTAGAAAGGAGGAGCAGGGAGAGGGGAGGTGCCCAGGTAGAAAGGAGGAGGAGCAGGGAGTGGGAGGTGTCCAGGTAGAGAGGAGGAGCAGCAGGGAGAAGAGAGGTGTCCAGATAGAGGAGGAGCAGGGAGAGGGGAGGTGTCCCGGTAGAGAGGAGCAAGGAGAGGGGAGGTGTCCAGGTAGAAAGGAGGAGGAGCAGGGAGAGGGGAGGTGGAGGAGGAGCAGGGAAAGGGAGGTGTCCAGATGACCAGCAGGTATAGTGGGTGTGTGTGTGTGTGTGTTCCAGGTGGGTGTCAGTGTGTTGTGCTCCAGGTATGAAGTGGGTACTGCTGCTTGCTGCGCTGGGCATGCTGCTAGTGCTGGTACCAGTGGCCCAGGGACGACAGCGTAATGGGACCCAGAGAGGACGCCAGCGCAGAGGCAAGAGGAAGAGAGGACGCGGTGAGATATACACCTATACATATACACAAGACTCTCTCTCTCTTCCAGATACATAGCCATCACTAGCAGACTCTCTCTCTCTCTCTCTCTTTCCATATAGTCTCTCTCTCTTTCCAGATACACAGCCATCACTAGCAGACTCTCTCCTTCAGAGAGAGTCTGCTAGTGAGGGAGCTCAGTCTGTGCTGGGGGTCAGGCTCCTTTATTATAAACCCTTCAAACTGTCTTGTAGATATTTTAAAGACAACACACAGGATGGCGTGTAGGTTGTGTTGTGTTCAGGTAGTCATTTGTGTTGTATTCAGTTTCTGACAGAACCATCCAGATGAGCATGGGCCCAGCAGATGCTCAGGTCCTGGAGTACCTGAAGAACCTGGACTTCCCTGCCCTCCACCCCCCAGGTGTCCTCCACCCACCAGGTGTCCTCCACCCACAAGGTGTCCTCCAACCCCCCAGCTTTAACCTCTCTCCAGGTTAGTGTTACTGTTGCTCCACACCAGGGGCTCTTAACTTTTTCACCTCGGGACCCAAAGACAATTTCAGTCTCTCAGTCTAAGAGTCTCTCTCAGTCTAACCGTCTCTCTCAGTTTAACAGTCTAGCTCAGTTTTATCTCAGTCTGAGTCTTATGAGAGCTCATCTTTCAGACATAAGATGACAGGAGGGCGACCCCGAGCCGAGACCATAAACAGGACAGGTCCAAGAGACCCAGCATTTAGATCCAACAGTCTGAGCCCTTTAACTACGTGTGTTGAGGTGCAGATGACAGGGTGGGAGTTATAGAAGATAGGCTGCATGCTTCTGCTCCCCTGCTGAGTCACAGAGGGTGGGCAGGGGTTCCTAAGGACACTACAACACAACAATTACTGGAAGAGAGGAGCAGAAGGCAGCCTAACCCGAGCCCTGCTGGTAAAGACAGTTATCAGCCCTGGCCAGTGTCATTACCACTGGACTGCTAGGGTCCCCGTGATGGATATGTGATTGGTGATAACAGGAGCACATCAGGCCTGTATTATTATGGACTGCCCACCCAGCAACACCTGCTAACGCTAACTAAATGGCGTTAGGTTGAGTGAAGGTAGCTATGATCTCCTGTCTCTAACCACGCCCCCTACTGGCTGCTTCTAGCCCTGCACACCTGCTGGACATGTCTGTAGCAGTTTGTAAAAAACGTTTTTTTGGGTCTTGACCCACTTGAGGTGGGTCATTAAAATCAAAGGATCAACTATTTCGGTGTGCTCACAGTTTTCAGAGTGTGCAGTGGTCCCACGGTCAAACTGAAATTGTCTTTTGGATCCACAGATGAAAGAATTTAAGGGTTTATGGTGGTCTGTTGGTTTCTCTATGGCGGTCTGTTGGTCTCTCTATGGTGGTCTGTTGGTCTCTCTCTCTGTTGGTGTATGAAAAACTAACACAGGGTCTCCTCTCTACTCTTTCTGGTCTCTATCCTCTCTGTCTCTTCTCTGCTCTCGGGTCTCCTCTCTGCTCTCCTGTCTCCTCCATCCCCTCTGGTCCCCCCCCCCCCCCCCCCATTCCCATCCCTGATTGGCTCCAGTCATTGATCTCAGCCTTGACCTCTCTGGTGACTCTGCAGTTCCCAGCGACCCTGTGACCCCCCTGACCCAGGAACAGATCCAGCGGATATTCTGGCACGAAGAGGAGCACCGCAGAGAGGAGGAGCATCGCAGAGAGGAGGAGCATCGCAGAGAGGAGGAGCGGATGAGGAGGAAGGACGAGGAGAGGAAGAAGAGAAGGAAACAGAGAAAGGAGCAAGCAGAGAGACAGCGGAAGTTTGTGGAGGAGAGGAGGAGGGAGGAAGAGGAGGCGCTGAAGCTGCAGGTGGAAAAAGAGGAGGAGGAGTGGAGACAAAGGGAGAAGAGGAGACAGGAGGCGGCAGAGAGAGAGGCCAGAGAGAGGGCGATAGAGGAGGAGAGGAGAAGAAAGGAGGTGGCAGAGAGAGATGCCCTGGAGAGGAAGATGGAGGAGGAGAGGAGGAGACAAGAGGAGATGTTGAGGGAGAGACTGGAGGCTCTAGAAGAGGAGGATGAAGAGGATGACGAAGAGGAGGTGTGGTTGAGAGGAGACGTGTTTCAGCCTGACTTCCTCCCTCCTCCTCAACCAATACCTCCTACTCTGCTGGGCCAGGAGCTGGCCGGGGAGCAGGACGAGGTGGGAGAAGGTGACGAGGAGATCAAAGGGTCTCCAGGGCCAGCTCTTCCTCCAGGATGTGACATCTCAGATGTTACCATGAGATGTGAGAACGTCCAACTGGACCACTTCCCCCCTCTGACCATCCCACACCTCAAGTCTCTCAGTCTAGAAGGTACCTAGTCTACTACCTAGCTCTATACCACCTCTAGTCTCTCAGTCTAGAAGGTACCAAGTCCACTACTTAGCTTGATATGATAGCATAGCTATCTTTCAACAGTACAATGACAGGTGACTAGAGGTGTAAAGATTAACTGATGCGTATTGTAAAATCAATACAAGAATCAGAGATACGGCTGAATTGATTAAAAACCCTAGATCCACTACAACTACATCACTTTCTGTGAGACATTCATAAAAAAATGATACAGCCATCACAAATTGATAGCCTACAGTTTTGGAGCATTTCTCAAGTCGTCTAATAGTCTCTGTTCCTGTGCCTCCAGTTACAAAGTGAGGCTCTATTGTCCTGGAGAATATTTGATATCACTGCATTACCTTGATTTAGCTAACATTCGATTAGATGAATAAATAGTACCTTAACTTAGCTAACTTTTGATTAGATTAATACATAGTACTTTAATTTAGCTAACTTTAGATTGGATCAATACATAGTACCTTAATTTAGGTAACTTTAGATTCGATGAATACATAGTACCTTAATTTAGGTAACTTTAGATTAGCTTAAGACATAGTACCTTAATTTAGCTAATTTTAGATTAGATAATGCATAGTATCGTAAATTAGCTAACTTTAGATTAGATGAATACATAGTACCTTAATTTCACTAATTTTGGATTACATTAATACGTAGTACCTTAACTTAGCTAGGTTAGCTACGATAGCTCCCAACTACTGCTCATGTACCATCAATGTTAAGTTACTTAGCCCATTAGTAGTAATTTGGTGGTTGTCTACAAGTAACAGTACTACTACAATTAGTAGCAGTAGTAGTATTAGTAGTATTGTGGTGGTTGTGTACATGTAACAGTACTATTAGTAGTAGCAGTAGTAGTATTAATAGTATTGTGGTGGTTGTGTACAGGTAACAGCATCAGGACCATTCCAGCTGAGGCCTTTAATGGCATCCAAAACCTGGAGTGGATCAACTTGGGGAAGAACCGGATCACCTCTGACGGCATCGATGCTGCAGCTTTCAGAGTAAGACTACAAGTACACAAACAAAACTCACTACACTGCAACAACACAATTACACAAACTACACAATAACTACACCACACAGGGCTCAATACTGCAACCATTTACATACAATATCACGTAAGTGCTGTGTGGAGGAAGTCAGTGGCTTTCAGATCTACTTTTACTCTGATTCCAACTCGTGATGGCAGAAAACGACACCTAACTACACCACAACTACACCACACTAGAGTAGAACTACACCAAACTACAGTACAATACAGTACACACCCAATTACACAACTCCACCAAACGACACAATCTACACCAAACTACAGTACAATACAACTACACCAAACTACACTGCAACTAAACCAAACTACACTACAACTACACCGAACTACAGTACAATACAACTACACCAAAATGTACTACAACTACACCAAATTTCAGTACTACTACACCGAACTACACTACAACTACACCAAACTACAGTGCAATACAACTACACCAAACTACACTCCAAACTACACTACAACTATGTCACTATGATTGTAATGGTTGATTCTGACTATGTGTAACTGGTGCTAACCTCCTGCCTCAGGGCCTAAGGTTCCTGAGACGGCTGTATCTGGACGGGAACCTTCTAGAACATGTTCCCTCAGACCTCCCCTCCACCCTGCAGGAACTCAAGATCAACGAGAACAAACTGAGAACCATCAATGAGAACAGCTTCCAAGGTCAGTCCACCCTTGTCTAATTTGTTTATATGAGAACAGCCTCCAGTCCACCCTGGTCTCATGTGTTTAGCACAGCCTCCACTCCACCCTGGTCTCATGTGTTTAGAACAGCCTCCACTCCACCCTGGTCTCATATGTTCATGTACATGTTAGTTATCATCTATCATGTAATTATTCCCTGTAGGTCTCAGCAGCCTGATGATTCTGGAGATGGAGGACAACCTCTTGAGTGAGAACAACGTTGACCCATCGGCCTTCTCCTCTCTACCCCAGCTGTCCTACCTCCGACTGGGCCGCAACCACTACCGCACCGTCCCTCAGGGGCTACCCACCACACTCCTGGTACTGTTAAACTATACTACTGGTATTAACCTGTGAACATATGCTACTAGTATTAACCTGTTAACTTATACTACTGGTATTAACCTGTTAACATATACCACCACACTACTGGTATTAACCTGTTAACCTATACAAACTGGTTTGTACCTTTTACTTGCTCTGTTACTGTTAGAGGGTGTGGTAAAATGTAGGCCTGTGGAGCCTTTAGGACTAACTATGATTAAGTGCTATAGAATAAAATGGATCTGACTTGTCCTTTAGGAGCTGTACCTGGAGAACAACGTGATTGAGGAGATCTCAGAGGCTGTCTTCAACCAGACCACCAGTCTGAACCTGGTGTCCCTCCGACACAACCGCCTGGACGAGAGCAGGATAGCGCCGCTGGCCTGGATCAACCACAGGTAGGAGTTCACCCTTTCATCCATCTCCCTGCTACACTCCTCATCCCTCCATCCCCCTGCTACACTCCTCATCCCTTCACCACCCTCCATCCTTCTGTGTTTCTAGAATCAGGACAGTGTCTTGACTGACTTTCTCTTCTCAGGAGCCTGGAGTCCATCGACCTGTCCCATAATGACCTCTACCTGGTTCCTTCCTACCTACCAAGGTCCCTCATTCACCTGGTTCTGGTTGGAAACAACATAGAGAGAATACCTGGTAGGTGGCTTGGGCTACAGACCACCCCAGAACACAACTGGCCTATAGTGGGAGGGGCTTAGTGATTGAAAGGCAGGATATCTGGTTGGTTGTAGTTATTGTGGTAGGTAGTGGTAATTAGCCCGGTTAAGTGATTAAACCCTTGAACCCTTCAGGTTATGTGTTTGCTCACATGGAGCCTGGGCTGGAGTACCTGTACCTGTCCTACAACAAGCTGGACAAGGAGGGAATCGAACCCGAGTCCTTCTTTGGTGCATACCACTCCATGGTGGAGCTGTGCCTGGACCACAACCAGCTGGTCTCCGTCCCCTCAGGACTCAGCCAGATGAATGTTCTACACTTCCTCAGGCTCAACAACAATAACATCAGGTACTACACACTACTACAGTACCTATACAGTACTATGGTTCACATTACACACTATCTGGCTATCTGGGGTCTGGTCTGTAAACTGTAGTGTTTCAGCTGGGTGGGGGTCTGGTCTTTAAACTGTAATATTTTAGATGGGTGGGGGTCTGGTCTCTAAACTGTGGGTACTGTTCCAGGAGCATCCCTGAGGAGAGCCTGTGTGAGCCGGGTGGGGCAGCAGACTCCACCCTGGTGGCTGTGAGGCTGGAGAACAACCAGCTAGATCCTGACAACATCTCCCCCAGCAGCTTCTCCTGCGTCCGCTCTGCCTCCAGCGTGGTCTTCAAACCACAGAGGAAAGAATGAATAACTTCTCTCAACACTGTCCACAACCGACTACAAAGACTGGAGCTTGTTTGCCTTTTTTCCACTGTCCTGCTCATGCTTTGGTGAGCTTTCTCCACTGAGGACTACACCTGTACCTGGTACAGTACCGAAGTACCTGGTAATGTACCAATGTACCAGGTACTTTACCAACGTACCTGATACTGTACCAAAGTACTTGGTAATGTACCAACG
Source organism: Merluccius polli (assembly GCA_030340625.1). Lineage (NCBI taxonomy): Eukaryota > Metazoa > Chordata > Actinopteri > Gadiformes > Merlucciidae > Merluccius > Merluccius polli. The sequence goes on from JAOPHQ010002331.1 coordinate 19,280, forward strand.
TACCTGGTACTGTACCAAAGTACCAGGTTCCAAATGTACCAGGTGTAGTGGTGGCGCTAGGGATACTGAATGCCACTGATCAAAAGAACACCACATGACACTGAGAAGACATGGCTGTAAATGTAACACAGATCCCAGACCTTATTTACGCTGACCAAATCCGCCCTGGCCATGGGCCATTCATGTGCAGCTCATGTATAAATTACACCATTGGGACTAAAGGGGATCCAACATCTGTGTTTGTCATCAGAAACAGAACCATGAACGCTGCATTGTAATCTGCATAATATATATCATAGATAGTACTTTATTCATCACTGTAATCTGCATAATATATATCATAGATAGTACTTGGTTCATTCCAGACGGGACATACAGATGCTTCTCTAACTTAAGAAGCGTTGACTTCTTAGTCAACATAGACTTCCACAGTTGACAACACATTGATCAGCAGAATCCATCAAATTAGCACTTTTACCTAAAACATTTGTCTTTAGTGATTGTAACATCAACTGAGTTTTTATATTTTTGGACATTAATTAAGCATTCATGAAAGAGAGCGAAACAAGAAGGGAATGGGTAGAAACTGTAAAAATGTGGACAAGGGATTAACAGCAAAATGAAAGCCTTTTTAACAAAGCTGCATGGATGGAAAGGAAGGAACAGCATGTTCAGCTAGGGACACAGGTACCCTTTAGAGATACCGCATATTCAGCTAGGGACACAGGTACCCATTCACTTCACTCAAGTATTCTCTTTGCCTAAACACCTGCTCACTTACTAAATAAAGTCAATCACACAACTATCTCTACAACTCTGTCTTATGAGAAAACTAACAAAAACCAACACAAAGCAACACCCGCCCTCCAGGTCACCTCCTTGAAGGTTTTACAGACTCAAGGTCATAAAGAAACATCTAACAGATTTCCAACGGTCTGGAAAATATGAGTTCTCCAGATCCAAGTCCAGGGCAGTCTGACTTCAGTGGGTTTTTATTCCAGTAGTTATGCTGTGAACTTACATCCACTTGCCAGTTTCCATTCAATAGTTACAGAGCTGCTGGCCTATGTTCAGGGTTTCTCCTGTACTGGGTTATATAGGACCTGGGGGTCCAGGTCTTATATAAAATAGTCAAAGTGGCTGGTAAGTTAGTTTACTCAAGTACCATCACCTGGAGGTCCTGTTCTAAACATCTAGTTTGTTCTGGTAAAATAGTTCTGGTAAGTGTCTGGTAAGTTAGTCTACCATCATCCAACCATCATCTGGAGGTTCTGTTCTAAACATCTAGTTTGATTTGGTAAAGTAGTCAAAGTGTCTGGTAAGTTAGTCTCCTCTACAGATAACTATCATTGGCGGTCCTGGTCTAAACATCTATTTTGATCTGGTAAGATAGTCAAAGTGTTTGGTAAGTTAGTCTACTCTACAGGTAACCATCATCTGGAGGTCCTGTTCTAAACATCTAGTTGGCAGTTATTTGATTATTATTTTTATTGATTATAGGATGTGTTGGATGCTCATCTCTTGGGGTTTTGGTCTAGTAACTCCAAGGTTCAAATGCACATGGGATGTGTTCTGTGCAGCAGTGAAAGGCTGATCATATAGCCAGACCACCGATAGTTTGGAAAATATGACAACCCCAAGACCCAAGCTCTATTGATACCACAGCCCAGACCCTCTACCATGTTGGTTTGCCTGTGAGCCAAGCCAGAGCATATTTATCAGCTGTCCTCAGCAGAAAGTACAGGCCATGGCTGGAAAAATGAAGAGTGTAATACAGTCACAAAGCCCAAATGGGGGGCAATTAACTTAACATTTCCATTCTCGGAAGGAATATGAAGCAAGAGCACCAGGTGGTTATCTGACTCTACTACTAATCAGTCATCTCTACTACTAACCAGTCTGGTATCTGCAGATACTAACTATACTACTAACCAGTCATCTCTACAACTACTACTAACCAGTCTGTTATCTGCAGAAACTAAACTCTACTGCTAATTTGTTTTTCTCTGTTGGATATATAAACACATTAACCCTTGGTCAGAATCACTTGGACAGTATGTATCACCTGACATTAGAAATCAACGAAAAGTTTCTAATCAAAAGAAACCCTGATATAACTGATATATATGTATTTTTTTCTCAAAAAATGAAACTGAAAGGATGTGAATTCCAGTGGACAGGATAGGCATTCATTGAGAAAAGCAGCAGGCTGTGGAGTCATTCAAGTTAAGCTATCATATTTAGTATGGCGACAGGCCATACAGTATGTTCTATATAAAGACCTCTTTAGCTAAACTACTCTGGCACCAGTTCAAAGCTCTTGATTAGAAGCACATGGTCAACAATGCTCAGTGAAAAGCAGTCCGGAGAGCCCAGACGGCAGCTCTTTATCCTGGCGAGGTGGTCCCAGCAGAGGCAAGGGTCTGGTTTCAGGGAGGGGTGAGTGGACCAGAGTGAGGTCTTCTGTGTGAACACCAGGACACAGCTGATGTTGAGAGGAGATACCAGAACCCCTCCAGCACACAGACCACCTGGACCACAGACCACCTGGTGATGCAGGTAGGATATGCTCTTGATACACACCTTCCTGTACTGTAGAAAGACCTTGATACACAACTTCCTGTACTGTAGAAAGACCTTAATACACACCTTCCTGTACACTGCAGAACAATTTTACTGCCTTGTGATGCAGGTAGGAAATGCTCTGCCACTGTTCTTTGTATATTTCAAATGCTGTTTGAGTTTTAAGGGTTATGCATGACAGATGGATTTTTAAATAATTAAAACATTGTGTCTTACTTTAAAGAGTTTATAAACATCAATCTCTTTTACATATGTAGACCTATTTAAGATTATCTTTAATGCTTAATACTAACAAACTATTATATTAGTTAATACATTATTTAAAAATAATTCAACGTAAAATTCATAACTCTTGATGAAAGTTTTAAACGGTATAAGCATCGTTTCCAAACTCCTACACATTCTCATGGGAGCCCTGCATAGCTCCTCTAATCGTGTAACCTGAGGAACATTCAGGCTACACGACTAGAGGTCTGGAGGCTCTGCAGAAAGCTGCCGAAAGACATGCTCTCAGGTACACATAGAGTAGAATTATGTACACATAGAGTAGCACTAGATACACAGAGTAGAACTATGTACAGAGTAGAACTAGATACACATATAGTACTCAGTAGAGCTATAGAAGTACTTAAGCACTACTTCTGTTTCACTTATGCTTATATTTTAATGTATTATTTATTATGCTTATTTTAGATTGTTTTAAATCTACTTGACTACTAGTTTCAGATAGAGTAGTACTAGTTAGAGATAGAGTAGTATTAAGTGATATAGTAATTCTAGGTTTAGAGATTGCAATAACACATTGTAGAGTAACGGTAGATATTGATATGAATCTAGATGTAGTAGAACAGCATTAATACTAGTACATTAGTCTTAACTAGCCCACTAATTAGTTACAGCCTTGGCTGTCTGCAGGAACAACTGAACAATACAAATATTTCCAAAAGCTAAAGAACCAGATTAAACTAGTCCTGAAACTAGTTGTAATCGGGCAAGACAGGGACAGGGTTTAGCTACAGGGTGAACAGGGACAGGGTGAACAGGGCCAGCGTTTAGCTGCAGGGGGAACAGGGACAGGGTTTAGCTACAGGGTGAACAGGGACAGGGTGAACAGGGCCAGCGTTTAGCTGCAGGGGGAACAGGGACAGGGTTTAGCTACAGGGTGAACAGGGACAGGGTTTAGCTACAGGGTGAACAGGGACAGGGTTAGCTACATGGTGGACAGGGTTTAGCTACAGGTTGAACAGGGACAGGGTTTAGCTACAGGGTGGGCAGGGTGAACAGGGACCGGGTTTAGCTACAGGGTGAACAGGGACAGGGTTTAGCTACATGGTGAACAGGGTTTAGCTACAGGGTGAACATGGACAGGGTTTAGCTACATGGTGGACAGGGTTTAGCTACAGGGTGAACATGGACAGGGTTTAGCTACATGGTGGACAGGGTTTAGCTACAGGGTGAACAGGGACAGGGTTTAGCTACATAGTGGACAGGGTTTAGCTACATGGTGGACAGGGTTTAGCTACAGGGTGAACAGGGCCAGGGTTTAGCTACAGGGTGGACAGGGACAGGGTGAACAGGACCAGCGTTTAGCTGCATGGTGAACAGGGCCAGAGTTTAGCTGCAGGGGGAATAGGGACAGGGTTTAGCTACAGGGTGAACAGGGACAGGGTTTAGCTACAGGGTGAACAGGGAGAAGGTTTATCGACAGGGTGAACAGGGAGAGGGTTTAGTGACAGGGTGAATAGGGAGAGGGTTTAGCTACAGGGTTGAACAGGGAGAGGGTTTAGCTACAGGGTGAACAAGGAAAGTGGCTGGCTGGTATGTGCTGTGCAGGGCACTGGACCACCACATAGTTGTGGGCTGACTGAGGATCCGTCCAGAGTCATGCGACCACAGTGAGTTGTCCCGCATGGCAGGAATGAAGAACAGAAACATTAGTGTTGGCTGTAGAGTTGGTTTCCACTGAATCATCCCCTCCTGGAAACTCTGCTGGATGAATGAGCTTCCTGTGGGGGTAGCAACACACCGCTAACAACCTGGTGTAGTAATCTGGTTTACCATGAATAACAACCTGGTTTACCATGACTAACAACCTGGTTTACCATGTCCTGTTGTTTCTTAGCAACCTGGCTTAGTAATGTGGTTAGTAGTACAGTAGTACTAGTATAAACTAGTAGACCTTCCTACATGTTGCTGGATGATAGAAAAGTCTAAGTCTAGCAGTTTCTTACCACTTCTCTGCTTAGATAGGAAACATCTTCAATGCATTTTTAGACTGGCAAAACTGGCTATTTCTGTTGGTTCAAAGCAACGACATCATGGTCTGGTCCTCTTTCTATTCGTTCAAAGTGATGACATCATGGTCTGCCCTTCTTTCTATTGGTTCAGAGTGATGACATCAAGGTCTGGCCCTTTTTCTATTGTTTCAAAGTGACGACATCATGGTCTGCCCTTCTTTCTATTGGTTCAGAGTGATGACATCAAGGTCTGGCACTTTTTCTATTGTTTCAAAGTGACGACATCATGGTCTGCCCTTCTTGTTATTGGTTCAGAGTGATGACATCAAGGTCTGGTCCTCTTTCTATTGGTTCAGAGTGATGACATCAAGGTCTGGTCCTCTTTCTATTTGTTCAGAATGATGACATGATGGTCTGGTCCTCTTTCTGTTGGTTCTGAAGCCATTCTTACTTCCCTCCATTCACCCTTGCAGAGAGGTTTCCTAGCAACGTCACCATGAAGCTGTTCCTGTTGCTATGCCTACTGGCTCTTGGAAATGCTAAACCCTACCAGCCAATCAATGTCAAGGAGTTCCTCAGAAACTATGACATGATGATGGCTGACGCAGGCGATGATGACAATGATAACACTATTGATGATGATGATGATGATGAAGAGGAGAAGGAGGAGGAAGAGGAAGAGGAGGAGGAGGAGGAGGTTGAAAACTGCCCAGCTGGGTGCCAATGTTGGCCCAGAGTGGTGCAGTGTTCTGATCAGGGTGAGTCAACCTTATATTACATTACATTATATTATCTGTAACTTTCTAGAATGTCTCTCAGAGAAAATGGTTAGTATCTATGACCTGGGCTCATCTCTCAGGGTTCATGTAACATATTATTATTGGTTTGTGAACTAACAAATGTGGTTAAATGATACATTTAATCCATTAACAAGGAGTCTTGCTTACAGGCCTGATCTCCGTTCCTGAGAAGATCCCTGAGGACACCGTCATGATCGACCTCCAAAACAACGACATCACCGACATCAATGAGAATGACTTCAAAGGCCTCAACAAGCTCTATGTAAGGTCATGTTCCATCTGGCATCAGTATCCTAAAGCACATATAAGTTCATGTTCCATCCAACATTATGAATTCATTAATAATGAAATCATCTAGCATCTATCCAGCTATCCCAAGTAACTGGAAACGGAAACTAAAATAGGGATACAGACAGCAGGTTTGTGCAATTATTATAAGGTGTCAGAAATGGCTATCAAAAACAAAGATAAATACAATTATTTACAATTTTATTTTACAGAGAAGAGGTCTTACTGCTTTCCCACATACAGTCTGTTCCTTTTGGGAAGATGAATTTAATATTTTGATACCTTGGAAACAATTTTCCAGAACAATTTGCAAAACAACTACTCCAGAATCTTTCAATTGAAGACAATAACTCAACATGTTTAATATTGAACAATCTCATTATGTAGATTCTGTAACGAGGAAGAGGAAGACCAGTTGCATTTGTTTTCCTATTGTCAATACGTTGCAAGTTTGTGGATATATGGATATGTATCAATATCCAGAATTGGCTAAGGCCAATTACACCCTTTCACATTGTTTTTTTCATTAATTAATTTATTTTTTCTTCGCTATTTTTTTCGTTTTCTTTTTTGTGAGGATATTGTCATGTCATCATTGTTGTTTGTGTTATTATTGTACCTGTAATAAAAAACTAAAAATAATGAAGACAAAATAATGAAAGCATAAGAGTTGTGTTGTCCGGTCACCCCCTAGGCTCTGTTTCTGATCAACAACAAGATCTCCAAGATCCACCCCAGAGCCTTCAGAGACATGGATCACCTGAGACTGCTCTACCTGTCCTACAACCTACTTGTCGAAGTCCCTGCCAACCTGCCCCGCAACGTTCTGGAGCTACGTTTCCATGGAAACCGCATCAGCAGCATCCAGAAGGAGGCCTTCAAAGGCCTGAGGAGCCTGCATGTCCTCGGTCAGAGCCTGGACACTAGAGATACACACCTGAAACTATAACAGTGGAGCTACTCGCGGTGTGTTGACTACTGCTTGTGTTTTGTCCACAGAGATGAGTGCTAACCCGCTTGCTAACAGCGGAATCAACCTCAGAGCGTTCGATGGCATGTCCAGCCTTTATGTTGGGATGGCAGAGGCCAAACTCACCGCTGTGCCAAAAGGTACTGCTCCTTCTGTACACACACCAACATACCACACACACAGACAATACTATAAATAAGTCCAAGTATAAGATGTTTTGTAAAAGATAAGATTCTTCTAACGACTAATGTGATGTTCCCCAGACCTACCCTCCTCTATCACAGAACTGAGTCTTGAGTACAATAGGATCTCCAAAGTGGAAGTAGAAGACTTCATCAGATACAGAAATCTGCAGAGGTGAGCAAACGTCCCCCCTGTAAATACCAAAACAATATGTTGTTTTAAGTAAAAAAACATGTCCATACGACTACTTTATGGTGTGTAAGGTTCTTTTTATGGACTGTCTTTCAGACTCGGTCTGAGTTTTAACCAGATCAAATCTGTGGAGAACGGCAGTCTGGCTCGCATCCCCAACATCCGAGAGATCTGCCTTGACAACAACAAGCTGAAGAAGGTCCCAGCAGAACTCGGCTCCCTGCGCTACCTCCAGGTCAGATATATACTGCAGCTACCTCCAGGTCAGATGTATACTGCAGCTACCTCCAGGTCAGATATATACTGGAGCTACCTCCAGGTCAGATAAATACTGCAGCTACCTCCAGGTCAGACAAATACTGCAGCTACCTCCAAATCAGATATATACTACAGCTACCTCCAGGTCCAATATGTGTGTGTTGCCGGCTGTGGATACTTTTGTTTTTGTTTGTTACTGAGGTTGTTTTTGTTTTTCCTGTCTTTTACTTCCCTGTCTTATAATACACAGATCAGGCGTAGTGCTCATAATCTCATTGTATTTAAACTGTACAATGATAATAAAGGCTTTTTATTCTATAGATACTGCAGCTACCAGTAATGGGGATTTCCTATTTGGTTCCTATCATGGTTCTCTTTGCAGAGCATGTTGCTATTGTTGCCTAAATCTTTATAAACCCAGAAGAAATGACTATGACAGTACATGACCCTGTGTGTTCCCAGGTGATCTACCTTCATGCCAACAAAATCAGCAGTGTTGGCATCAATGACTTCTGCCCCATCAACCCAGCCAGTAAGAAGAACATGTACACAGGCATCAGTCTGTTTGCTAACCCCGTCAAGTACTGGAACGTACAGCCGGCAGCCTTCCGCTGTGTCGCCGGTCGCAGGGGAGTGCAGCTGGGCAACTACAGGAGGAGGAAGTAGAGACTGACCTTGTGACCTCCACCTGACCTTTAAGGCAGGGGTTCAGGAGGAGGAAGTAGAGGCTGACCTTGTGACCTCCACCTGACCTTTACAGCAGGGGTTCAGGAGGAGGAAGTAGAGGCTGAGCTTGTGACCTCCACCTGACCTTTACGGCAGGGGTTCAGGAGGAGGAAGTAGAGGCTGACCTTGTAACCTCCACCTGACCTTTACGGCAGGGGTTCTTAAACTTTTTCATCTCGGGACCCAAAAGACAGTTTCTGTCTGTGGTACCCAACCACCTCAGAGCACTCTGAATTGGTGATTCTTTTCTTTCACAAAGGATCACCAGTTCCTGTGTGCTCAGTGTTCTGTTGTCAGGCCACCACCCACCTCCAACTGGATTGCAACCCATTTTGGGACCCATAGTTTAAGAAACACTGCTTTACAGGAACCTCAGCTTACAGTAGACAAGGCTGGAGGATCAGATGGAGCTTAGACAGCACATTTATTAGTTATAGAAGGTGTATGTTTAACCATTTAGACAAACCGTACATAATGTAAATATTAATCATGTCTATTATTAGGTTTTTAAAAATGTCTATGCATGTGTTCTATGACTAAGATCATCCCCTAATGATGTCACTGTCCTCCTGTCCAATCAGGACTCTCCAAGTTATACTTGCTCTCTTCCTGGACTCCACTGTATTCTGCATTTAATGAATATGTAATCTTATTGGATTCATGTACCATATGTGATACTTCAACATTATGATCCACACTGGCTCACCTGACCCTATGTACACAATCACCATTCCTTTCCATCAGGTTGACTCCTACACCAATGCCTGGACTGGGTGGAGATAAGCAAGGAATGGGTGGAGCTATACCAGTAGTAAGTGGGGCTATGTTTGGAGTGGGTGGGGCTATGCTTGGAGTGGGTTTGGGCATAGCGGTAGGGGGTAGGGCTAGCCATGGAGTGGGTGGAGCTAGGCTATGATGACTATATAACTTCATGTCACATAAACCTATAGAAGTGCTCATACTTAAAAATAAGACAAGCAGCTTCATATAAATAATGTCCTGATAAATACTCCAAACTAGCATTCATGTTGATATGTGCATTTTAGTGGCATTAGGCATCATGACTGTATTTAAACGCTTTCTAACATACCAAAATATGTAAAGTGCAACAGGTCAAGCAGGTCTGACTGTGCCTCCAAATCGTTTTTGGTGTTCTTTGTAAATACATGTTTCAATAGAAGAGCTCTGTGGTCCATGTTCTGTCATACCAAATCAACACTCCCATTTCTCCAAATGTAACAGACACTTCTCACTACAGTAAACCACAGATGAAATTAATAACTTCTACTACGCTGACCTCACAGTGGAAACTCAGAAGAACTATTTTACCAAGCCACCTTCCAGCAGAGCTTAATAACATGCCTTCATGTTGTAAAGAATGAGATGTTCCTAAAAGATGGACTGGTGAACTTTTGGTTTGTGATTCTGAAGAACAATAGAACACAGCCTGGACATATGTCTTTAGTCTAGAGCAGACATTAAAGAAATGAAAGCTTACAATAGAAAATAGTGGAATAGGAAAATGCATAGTACATTGGTACTAGATAATACTAAATCATACTACTAGATCATACTACTAGATCATAATACTAGATCATACTAGATAACCATTATGACCCGCTTTCAGCTGAACACAGCCAGCCATTTCAAGACATGGCATCCTCAACTGTGCATATATTTTTGTTGTGATAATATGCAATATGACTATTTCGATACAGGATTATGTATGTATGTTCTGCAAGGATAAAGACATTTGTAGCTTCTTTAGGAGTCGTGATATATCAATTCTGTTCATCTGGCGATACTATCCTCAAACATGGTGCTAGCGTATTTATTATGTTGCTCAATAAACACTTGTTGTTATCTGCTGTGTTGTTCTTTATAAAGGACGAGTCTCGGGTTAGCACACTAGTGGTATTAACTATTCTAAAAACTACCTATAACCTAGCAGAAGACGGAGCTATGTGCTAAAGGTGAACTATGTGCTAAAGGTTAGCAGCTCTACCAGTATAGCTATGTGCTAAAGGTTAGCAGCTTTACCAGTATATGGAGCTACATGCTAAAGGTTAGCAGCTTTACCAGGAGATGGAGCTATGTGCTTAAGGTTAGCAGGTCTATCAGTAGATTTAGCTAGGTGCTAAAGTTAGCTCTACCAGTAGATGTAGCTAGGTGCAAAAGGTTAGCGGCTCGACCTACTAGAGCTACATGCTAAAGGTTAGCAGCTCCACCAGTAGATGTAGCTAGGTGCTAAAAGTTAGTAGCTCTACCAGTAGATGGAGCTAGGTGCTAAAGGTTAGCAGCTCTACTAGTAGATGGAGCTAGGTGCTAAAGGATAGCAGCTCTACCAGTAGATGGAGCTAGGTTTCAAAGGTTAGCTGCTCTTAGATGGAGCTATGCATAGATAATATACGTAGACGCCTCATAGACTGACGCTGCCTGCTGGAGCTGACGTATCAGCGCGGCCGCCATCTTGGATGGGTCCCCAGTGCGCCCCCAGTGCATTTATTTCTACTGAGGAAGGTGTATCCCCAACTACAATAATAAGCATAACTCCCCGAATTTTTACCGGATTTTCACACGGTTTGGTTTGTTACAAACGGCAGAGATTTAGTTATGATACAGGATGAATTAATAAAAAATAAAAAAATAAAATAAGAATTATTGTTCAATCTTACTTGTGAAAGGTAATCCCACGCGATCTGGTGTCAATACTGCGCCGTAAGCTGCACAAAATACTGGCATAGCTTGCTCTCCCGTTGACTCCTATGCTAGACTAGAGTGAGGAGACCCAACCAATATGGTGGCGACGCTGGGTTACGTTCCAGCACGTCATGAGGCGTCTACGTATATATGTCTATGGAGCTATGTGCTAAAGCAGGGATTCCCAAAGTGTGGTGCGCGCACCTCCAGGGGTGCGCGAGCTGCCACCAGGGGGTGTGCGAGAGGAAAAATGTAATGGCGGTCTGGTGTAATATTACACAATTACAGTGCTGTTTCTTAAGTGTGATTTTTCCATACAATAAAAAAACATGATTATAGCATTATATTGAAACTTTGTTGATGTTGTTATTGTCATGCGTATTGTGGTTATTTGCGCATGATTAAACATGAGTCTTTATATGGCGATAAAACAAAGCTTTGTTGCGTTTTTTTTGTTTTGTTTTGGGGAAGTGGGGATTGGGGGTGCGCCAACCCGGTTGAGATGTAGAAAAAAAGTTTGGGAACCGCTGTGCTAAAGGTTAGCAGCTCCACCAGTAGATGGAGCTATGTGCAAAAAGTTAGCAGCTCCACCAGTAGATGGAGCTAGGTGTTGAAGGATAGCAGTTCTACCAGTAGATGGAGCTATGTGCTAAAGGTTAGCAGCTCTACCAGTAGATGGAGCTAGGTGAGTTAATAACATGGATGATGCGCAGGGGAGCTCTGTACTACTCCCCCCTCCCCTCTGCTTTCTCTCAGAACACATATGGAACACATCTACTGGTTGGCTAGACTCTCTCGCCACGTCTCTCTTTCTCTCTCTCACACACAAACACACAAACACAAAGTGGAGACCACCACCAGACCCCCTAGAGACCAGACCCTCTAGAGACCTGTCCCTCTACAGACCCTCTAGAGTCCAGACCCTCTAGGGACACTCTAGAGACTAGACCCTCTAGGGACCCTTTAGAGACCAAACCCTCTAGGGAACCTCTAGAGACCAGACCCTCTAGGGACCCTCTAGAGGCCAGAGCCTCGAGAAACCATACCCTCTAAAGACCCCTAGACTCCCTGGAGTCCAGGGCCTAGAGTCCAGATCCAGGGGACCCTGAGAAAACAAACATCCATTGGAGAGCATGTTGTTCCAGGCAATCCCATCATTACATAACCCTGTGTTGGGTTCCTGTCTGCTTCTTAAGAAACAAATCCTCTGCTTTGGTCTCTGATTAATGAGAGATGGGAGAGTTTTGTCCCCAGGAAAACTTGGACCAGGCACTATAAGCTATGGATTCCAGGGAGAATCACAACATGTGCAAACATTAGGCTGCTACACTATGTATCAGTACCATTAGACACACACACACACACACACACACACACACACACACACACACACACACACACACACACACACACACACACACACACAGAAAGACAGTGAGACAGAAAGACAGTGAGACAGAGACAGACAGACAGACAGACAGACAGAAAGACAAACAGACAGCAGTATGTGGGATGGTGGTGGAGGTACAGTGGGGAACATTCCAGACCCCAGTCCTATTAAACACCTAATGAGTTTACCATGGGAGCTTCCTAGAACTCGCCATCTGGTAGAGATATCCAGCAAAACAGGAGACAGTAACACAGACCAGTCCAGGACAGACCTACAGTAACACAGACCAGGACAGACCTACATTAACACCCATAGCAAGGTCACAAGAGTACTTTGTTAAAAATAAGACCATAAAACAGTACAAAGAAACAAACAATAAAACATAAGCAACAACAGACCTTAGAAACACGCAAAATTACAAACGCTATAAAAGCACGAGCCAAGACAAAGGCCAGTTTGAATAAATGAGTCCAGCTGCTTTTTAAGTAGGACAAACCTACAGTAACACATATTAGGACAGATATACAGGAGAGACAGTAAGAGTAGGTGAGACAGTAACAGATGAACTGAAAGCAGTAAGCTACTGTTATCCTGGGCACACAAAAACAGTACTAGTAGTAAGCTATGGTTGGTCTAATAGCCTATAGGCAAGAGACACATGAGACAACACTCTACCTCTGTGCTTTAGGGCCGAAGCAGAACTATTTGGTAACATAAGAGTTGCTCACTAATGTTCTCCATATGGTTCCAAATGTCAACACAGCACTCAACTTGTTACACGTGCTAGCACTGTTAGCACACAACAGACTACACTTCTTCATCTTTTATATACCAGAGGATATCTACAAAACACATCCTACCAGAGGATATCTATAGTACACTATAGACATCCTACCAGAGGATATCCATAGTATACTATAGACATACTACCAGAGGATATCTATAGTATACTATAGACATACTACCAGAGGATATCTATAGTATACTATAGACATACTACCAGAGGATATCCATAGTATACTATAGACATACTACCAGAGGATATCTATAGTATAGTATAGACATACTACCAGAGGATATTCATAGTATACTATAGACATACTACCAGAGGATATCTATAGTATAGTATAGATGTACTATCAGAGGGGCAGGTCAGCTCTGCCTACACTAAACTACACAGAGAATAGAAGACCTATGAAAGCAGCGTGTATGCAGCGTAGCAGAGCTGACTCGAACTGGGATCAGAGAAACAGCAGGGGATGGCTTGTATTGTCTCAACATCATATAACCAGCCCAGACCAGCTTCATGAAGATATTCCAGCTACATGCTTTGGGTTTTCACATATCAACATGTATTTGTATGGACTGGTGTGCAATTATATTTCTGGTAAATGTGAACAGCGCAGTATCTGCTGCCAGAGGTTCCCGCTCCTCCGCTCTTACTATCCTCCTCCTCCTCCTCCTCCTCCTCCTCCTCCTCCTCCTCCTCCTCTCTTTCTAACCCTACACGCCTCCTCCTCTCCACTGGGACTGAATTCCTCCTCTCACAGCTCCATGTGGAAAAACAATCACTTCACTAAACCCTGAGGTACACTAATCACAGAGACCTACTGAGGTACACCATCACACAGAGACCTACTGAGGTACACCATCACACAGAGACCTACTGAGGTACACCATCACACAGAGACCTACTGAGGTACACTATCACACAGAGACCTACTGAGGTACACTATCACACAGAGACCTACTGAGGTACACCATCACACAGAGACCTACTGAGGTACACTATCACACAGAGACCTACTGAGGTACACCATCACACAGAGACCTACTGAGGTACACTATCACAGAGACCTACGGAGGTGCACTATCACACAGAGATCTACTGAGGTGCACTATCACAGAGACCTACTGAGGTGCACTATCACACAGAGACCTACTGAGGTACACCATCACACAGAGACCTACTGAGGGGCACTATCACACAGAGACCTACTGAGGTGAATGATCACAATAGAAGGTATTTGCGAGAGATGGACAAAAAAACATCCAACATATTGTTAACTAATGTAATGGAGGAGGTCAAACTTCTTATGTTTCCAAGTATGTCCATTTGAAAGCATTAAAAGGGCACACAATAACTGAAGTATTAGGACATTAATTCAATTATTACACATTACATTATTGTTATCACAAATATTAGGATAGTAATGTATTTGTTGTATTACTTACATAGCTCTCTTCTTCTGCCACCACATGGTTTAAACTGCCTTTTGAAGGACTAGATTCAGCTTGTACAGGTAAACCAAATATAACTATTTTATTAAATAGAAGATTATAATTTTGTATGATCAAAAAGAACAATTTAAAACATAACTTTGAAGATAGAACATTTGTCTGTTTAGGAGTGGTCCAGCAGTGTAGGACTTTGCCAACATTATTTATAGCTGGTTGAATGTGGCCAAAGGTAACAGAACACAGAACACTGGCTGCCTTGTGTTGCAGTTCAGATGCTGGATGAGTCACTCTCGCACCTGCTGTCAGTTAGCTGAGCCTGGCTCCCAGGGGCCCTCATGACCAGTACTAGTATGTTGTACTGGCTACCAGGGGCCCTCATGACCAGTACTAGTATGTTTTACTGGCTCCCAGGGGCCCTCTTGACCTGTACTAGTATGTTTTACTGGCTACCAGGGGCCCTCATGACCAGTACTAGTATGTTTTACTGGCTCTCAGGGTCTCTCATGACCAGAGGACTAGTATGTTTTACTGGCTCCCAGGGGCCCTCATGACCGGAGTACTAGTATGTTTCACTGGCTACCAGGGGCCCTCATGACCAGTACTATTATGTTTTACTGGCTCCCAGGGGCCCTCATGGCCAGTACTAGTATGTTTTACTGGCTCCCAGGGGCCCTTATGACCAGAGTACTAGTATGTTTTACTGGCTCCCAGGGGCCCTCATGGCCAGTACTAGTATGTTTTACTGGCTCCCAGGGGCCCTCATGACCAGAGTACTAGTATGTTTTACTGGCTCCCAGGGGCCCTCATGACCAGTACTAGTATGTTTTACTGGCTCCCAGGGGCCCTCATGACCAGAGTACTAGTATGTTTTACTGGCTCCCAGGGGCCCTCATGACCAGTACTAGTATGTTTTACTGGCTCCAAGGGCCCTCATGACCAGTACTAGTATGTTTTACTCGCTCCCAGGGGCCCTCATGACCAGAGTATAGTATGTTTTACTGGCTTCCAGGGGCCTTCATGACCAGAGTATCGTATGTTTTACTGAGCCTGACTCCCAGGGGCCCTCATGACCAGAGCATAGTATGTTTAACTGGCTCCCAGGGACCCTCATGACCAGAGTTATGTTTTACTGAGCCTGGCTCCCAGGGGCCCTCATGACCAGAGCATAGTATGTTTAACTGGCTCCCAGGGAACCTCATGACCAGAGTTATGTTTTACTGAGCCTGGCTCCCAGGAGCGCCTTATGACCAAGAGCTTGTGTGTATTGAGTTTGTTCTCCTCTGTTAGTTTGCAGCTAGCTCTGGCTTGGAGACTGAAGTGGAAGAGATGATTGGAGAGTGTTCAGCTTGGTTTGTGGGTGGCTTTCTTCTTTAATCCACCCTGAAAGGCTTGTCAAGCCAACCTGACAGCCCGACCCCTGGCACAGATCATTAGCCACAGTAAACACATTCCCCAGGCTCTGGCCCTCTTCCCAGGCCAGTAAAAGTTTGAAGGTGTTCATAATTGTTAACACACCTGTAAGGCCTCAGGCAAAAGGCCCCAGTCATGAGGCCCAGTCTGGATGGTACTAATACTGGCTGTTTCTGGACCTCCTCTGGTCTTCTGGTAGACACTTAGCACCTCACATGATTCCTATCTCAAGTGTTTTGCTGCTGGGTGTGACAGTTACACAGCTCAGTTTGTTCATGAGGAAGTCCTGAAAGTTGACAATAAAGATGAACTACATACTGCATACTCTAAATGGCCGTGTGTGTGTGTGGTATAGTTAGTGCTAGGTAGGGAGGGAAGGGTTAAGTGTGTCTGTGCTGTATGGTTGGTGCTAGGCAGGGAGGGAAGGGTTGAGTGTGTCTGTGCTGTATGGTTGGTGCTAGGCAGGGAGGGAAGGGTTAAGTGTGTCTGTGCTGTATGGTTGGTGTTAGGCAGGGAGGGAAGGGTTAAGTGTGTCTGTGCTGTATGGTTGGTGCTAGGCATTGAGGGAGGGGTTAAGTGTGATGCTGGTGGCGCAGTCTTTAAAACCCTACTTCGACACATCCCCCTTTCCACACAGGCTAAGCAGCCAGGGACTGTTAGCAAACAGGCAGAGCAGCGCTAGTGGAGGTCTCAGCAGGATGGCTACAGTATTATTCTTGTGTATGGTAGTACCATGGCTGGCCACTGTGTCGGGGAGCTCTTTGGACCAAACTTCCCAGCTGATACTCGGACGTGTTCCAGCAAGGCACAGAGCTGGGTACTACTTAGAGTCAAGGAGAACCAAGGTAAACACTAACCCATAATATTAACCATTAAAGTAAACACTAACCCCTCATGACTAACCCCTTAACACTCACCATTAAGGTAAACACTAACCCCTTAATATTAACCCCTTAGAGGTAAACACTAACCCCTTAACACTGACCATTAAGGTTAACACTAACCCCTTAACACTAACCATTAAGGTACACACTAACCCCTTAATACTAACCCTTAGAGGTAAACACTAACCCCTTAACACTAACCATCAAGGCAAAAACTAACCCCTAAACACTAACCCATTAACACTAACCCATACAGATCAAGGAGAACAGAAACCAATAGAAGCCGACTCCTGTTATCTGCTCTTAATTGGAATACGGTGTACTGAGATCAAAGATTGTAGTATTTGTTATTGTATTCTCTATATTGGTAATATCATTGTATATTGCTGGTGTATATTGCATTGTATATTGTTGGTAGTTAAGGATGATGATATGGTAACAGCCAACTATACACACTTTCCAGAAATTCTCCACGTTATTAGAAAAGGTAATTGAGCATTGTTGGCCAGCTGATCTCTATCTCATTAAGGTCAACATCTGTATTTATGCAGCTCCTCCTGTGATTTACACACGCATCTGCAGATCCCTGATCAGCAGCACAGGAGACGAAGGAGCAGCCTTCACTACACTGGTTATAGTGAGACCTAACTACTTAAAGTTATAACTGGTTAACACATTAGCTCCAGTTAGTTATAACTTGTATTTAACCAGGAGTGAGAAGTTAAGGGTCGGTTGGTTTGTGTTACTGCCAGATTAGAGGTCAAGTGATCTCAAACAGTTTGAACAATCAGCCCTGGAAGGTAAAGGTCACCTGAGACAGGGGACAAGGACCAAGAACCAATGCTGCCAGAAATCCAATCTCATGTTTCCAGAAACTGCAATGTTTACACTCTGATTATTCAGGCTTGGTTCTGGTTCTGGTTTGTTATGTTTACACTCTGATAATTCAGGCTTGGTGCTGGTCCTGGTTTGTTCCTCACTCTACCGTTGACCTGAGATCATTACAAATATTTACCAACCTCCGCCAACAGCAGACAACACAACCTACGGAGTTATACCAGTCTTTTAAATGGTTTACAACCAAATTAGACTTCTTCATCAGCACTAGCGATTATTTTTCTATTGCTTATCTAAATGATACATTTTCATCCAAAAACACATACAATTAGATGGCTTTGCCTTTGAGAGCAAGAGATAAAGAATAAAAACAAATGCATCATCATTATTTAACATGTAATATTTCATGCAAGATATAACAATATTTCCTATGTTCCTTTAACCTAAACCTCTAATTATATTGATCACAATTATTCTTATAAGTTATGACATTTCCTACATAAAGAAATATGCTTCCTCACAAACATAATGGCAGTAAAATAACAATAAAATAATTATACAAGGTATACATCCCAACAAGCCCAATGTGTAGAATAAGCTAAGATCCTTAAACCTAATCATGTTAGTTAATTACATGTTCTAATCAATAGAATAAGCCAAGATTCTAGCCTAACATGTTCTAATCAACACTGTAGAATAAGCCCAGATTCTAGCCTAACATGTTCTAATTAGGGGTGGGACGATACACTCAAGTCACAATACGATACACAATATTTTATTTCACAATACAATATATAGTCACGATAATAAAAATTAAGTTCAGATAAAGACCATGTATAATAATTAATAATCATTTCTAAGGCAAATGTACTATGAGGACACTACGTTTACCACAAAGTATGGCTGAGGTATGAAACAACAGTTCAAATAAGTGAACTGAACTATGAAATTATAAAAAACTATACAAAAAATATCAACCTAAAGTTCTGCAGTCACTTTAGGGATTGGGAATTTAAAGCAAAAATACTATTCGATATTTGCTGGAACTAGAGCTGGGCGATATGGCCAAAAACTTCTATCCTGATATAGGTAATTTAATATCTCGATAACGATATATATCACGATATAGAATGTTTCTGGTAATTTGATAAATAAAAAGTCTATATAAAAAAAAAACATGTGTACAGCCTGTTTTTGTATACTCCTGTGTGAATTAAATACAAATGAAGTACTGAGCATTTTCTCATTTTTTTCATCACTTTACTGTAATGCAGTAGCCTGGCAAGCCAGACCCACATCAGAAAGATGTAGGGTCTGGCATTGCTCCATTGGCAGTGTGGGCGGGATAAACGGTTGTCTTTCAAGTTTCCTCTGCATGCAATAGGATAGCGCTACAACCAATCAGAGCAACGAAGAAGGTGACGTAGTCAGAGCGACGGCTCTGACTACGTAATTAATCAAAACTCCAAATAAATCTTTCTTTTCGAGGAAAGACTTCAGTGCCGTTCTTTGTTCTTTTCTTAAAGAAAATGTTAACTTCAAGTCTTGAAGAGTCGCGGCCAAAGCCGAGTCGAAAGACAGCTGTTCGCCAGCAGCAGCAGCCATTGTTTACCTCTAACACGGAACCATCGCAACTCTGTCGTCATGGTAGCCCGGCTTCCGATTCCGCCCCTCACGATGTGATTGGCCTGACAGATTTTCTGTTTCCAGCAGCGCAAAACGACGACAAAAGGCTAAACCCCCTGGCTGCAAATTAAATGTACTACCCCTAGGGGCGTCTAGATTTCTAGGCTAGTAATGCAGCCTTTAAAACCAGGAAAAGACAACACTTATGCCATATCACGATATTATGATATCCAAAATCTAAGATGATATCTTGTCTCATATCTCGATATATAGATATAATATTGATATATTGCCCAGCCCTAGTTGGAACCATCAAAGTCACCCCCCCCCCCGCGCACACAAGCAGCAAGCAAGCAGCACACAAGCAGCACGCAAGAGAGCGAAACCCAACTCTTTATTTCATGTTCTTTAGTGATGCAATGCTCATCTGAATGAGCTGGAATCCACAACAGAATCTAGTTTTAGGGATGCAAGAAGTACCAACAAAAAAAAACGTTTTGTAGGTGCTTTTTTTGTCCGAAATATTTTCCACCAATGTAGACATATCGAAAGTCACCTGTATTTTACACAGTCTACATTAACAATCTGTTACATTAACACCGGAGCTCCACAGGCCACACAGTTTTTTACCTGATTTATACTGTTGTAGCACTAGTGGGATACAATTAAACAACGCCAATTAAACATCCATTTTAATGTTATATCTATTGGGAACATTTTGAAACATGAGACAGATCCGGGTTAATTGTGCTTTAGTTTGGCTATTGTTTAGGGCAGAGTAAATTGTAATTTGCCTATTGTGTAGAAATACTGACCAAAAATGGCTCTCTGACTATAGAGAGGAGTGCTGCTGCCCGACCATCTTCCCAGATATACCACTAGACAATCGGGACTCATATGCCGTCTTTCCACTGGAAGTACCAGCTCGTCTCGCTACGCCTTAGTGTGGCTCTACTTGGTTTGGTTTCAGACGTGTTGTGTTTCCATCTAGAATTAGTATCTCTTCAAAGTGGGCGGGTCGTCATCAGTGACGTACTTATTCACGTGACACATAAACTGGGCTGGCTGTGGGCTCTTTCTGGATGCGGTCATCAGCGACAACACTCAGGAGCGTCTCCACCTCTGCCACGGTCCACGGCGTGTTCTTGCTCATTGTTCCTTCCATGTTGATCAGTAATCGCTGAACGCAGA
Source organism: Merluccius polli (assembly GCA_030340625.1). Taxonomy (NCBI): domain Eukaryota; kingdom Metazoa; phylum Chordata; class Actinopteri; order Gadiformes; family Merlucciidae; genus Merluccius; species Merluccius polli. The sequence goes on from JAOPHQ010002331.1 coordinate 39,796, forward strand.
TGCTAGTATTTAAAGGTAGCGGGTGTCAGGCTCGGACGTCGCGCTCATCATGAGTCGTCAAGTGACGTCACTCTCTGTCCAATCAATGGCCGGCTGCCAGCTTACATCACACAAATGTATCAGCTCAGCTCGGTTGGAACTTATACAGAGGTGATACTAAAAAAAGCACCAGTTAGCAGGTACCAGGTACCAGATGTCGGCAATGGAAAGGCAAAAAGTTGAGGCGAGACGAGCTGGTACTACCAGTGGAAAGACGGCAATACTGCGTCTTTAGTTCCCCACATCAGATAGCTGTACTTCGGAGTGTTTCTAACTTAAAAATAAAACACTTTTGTATTTTTTAAGACAATACGATAGCTGCATTAACTATTTGACTATCTCGTCACACCCCTAGTTCTAATCCAGTGTTTCTCAAATGGGGGTTCACGTACCCCTAGGGGTACTTTGAAGGATTGCAGGGAGTACTAGGAAAATGGAGGAAAAAAAAGAATCTGAATACATACAAGTTCGGTAAAACTTTCTAACGAATGACAATCATAAGCGAAGCCCAACTCCACTTGTACTTAATGTTCATGTTTATAACACAACACACACGTACATACATTTCCCTCCACAAAATGGTTTGTGCTGGGGTACTTGGCTGAAAAAATATCTAAGCCGGGGTCCATTAGTCAAAATAGTTTGAGAACCATTGTTCTAATCAACACTCATTAATAGAAAAATCTAAGGTAGCTGGAAAACGAGTGTTAATAGCTTTAAAGGAGCTATATGTAACAATTACACTAAGTGTTTAGAATGAGTACTGTGATATTTTATTATTATATTTTTGTCAACGTTATATTTTGAAAATGATAAAAGCAGGCAGCTCTGCAAAGATCTGCGTGGCAACTCTGCATAGCTTTAAGTGAACCAATAGTTATATCCCACATTTCCTGTAGAGGGCGCTGCCTGCACACCGGGAGGATGGCGTGCTTGATGATGAACCAGACGATGGACCAATCGCAGGGGGAGACGCCTCTGGTAAGACCTGCTATCTCTTCATCACCACCACCACCACCACCACCACCATCATCATCATCATCATCATCATCATCATCATCATCATCATCATCTCAGCTATATTGCCCAGTGGGCGGCTCTCTCCTAATGGCCTATTCATCTGGTTTTATGTTCATGGAGTTAACTAACCGTTTCCTGTTGTCATGCTAAAGAGCTAGCTCATAGCTATGTCCACCCAGCACTTCAGAAGTGTATTGAAGTCTAGATCTCCAGTAGATTAACCGACCAAGAGCCCACTGGAACTGTGTTTATTTGTTCCTTGCGATGTTCTAGATCTTCCTACTTGCTTGCTGTGTGTGTGTCTGACCGGCTCGGTGTACTGTGAAGAGGTGAGTCCAGACATGACCTTCGTACCCTCCCTGCCTAAGGAGACCGCCTATCTATACGCCCGCTACAACAGGATCAAGAAGATCGCTGCTAAGGACTTTGCTGATATCTGTGAGTTTGTTCAGCTTCATGACAATCACCTGTCTGCCATGTTGGCTTCACAGTGGTCCATGGCTTACAATGTTAGCCTGGTGAAGTATAGACGGTATACATGATCAGGGGTTTTCCTACAATGTTAGCCTGGTGAAGTATAGACGGTATACATGATCAGGGGTTTTCCTACAATGTTAGCCTGGTGAAGTATAGACGGTATACAAGCAAAATTCTCTCCATTTACTTTTAAAATGAAAAAAGCCCGCAGCCTGCTTATTTTTAAAATGACAAAAGCCTGCAGCCCGTTTAATTTTAAAATGAAAAAAGCCCACAACCCGCTTACTTTTAAAATGAAAAAAGGGTGCAGCGCGCTTAATTTTAAGTTGAAAAAAGCTAGCAGCCCGCTTACTTTCAAAATGAAAAACACTGCAGCCCACTTACTTTTAAAATTAAAAAAGCCGGCAGCCTGCTTACTTTTAAAATGAAGAAAATCTGCAGCCCACTTACTTTTAAAAAGGAAAAAAGCCAGGTTACTTTTAAAATAAAAAAGACTGCAGCCCGCTTACTTTTAAAATTAAAAAAGCCTGCAGCTCGCTTACTTTTAAAATGTAAAAAGCCTGACGCAAATGCAGCGACCAATGCAGTATTTTAGGCAAAAATGAATACATTTTCAGTACAGCACAGTCCAGAGGGCTTGACCCTAACTCTAATCTGGAATCTATGATTTATAATACAGGCTACAGTGAAAGAGCATCATTTAAAAACATTGTTTTTTAGTGTATGCAAAAGTTCCATACAATAATAGTGTGGTGTATATACTGTATATGTAGAATTTGCCCAGTACATGACTGTATTCTAGGGATGTGACAGAATAATTGGTTATTCGATTATTCGTTCATGACGGCAAATCTGTATTTAGCAGCTGTTTGATTTAAATAAAGGCAAAGACACCAAAAAGCTCTACCTACTAATAATAACGGGTTGGAAATTTATTAAACATGAATAGAACAGGTAGCGATCTTTTTTCCTTTTTTGGCAATTTGTCACCCACAATAGCGCCTGTGTGATATCTCGCTAGTCCTGCCATGCAAGGCACGGCACAATGTTCAAACTACCCATTTGCTTTGTGATAATTGGAATAGGCCTACTCTCATACTATGGAAGCATTGTTTCTTCTGAAAATGTTAGGTTACGTAACTGAGTCGGTAAGTGGATCTGAAAGCCACTGACGTCCACGCAGCAATCCTACGTGATATTGTAATTTTGTCCTATGCGTTATTTTAATAACGCAAAGGACAAAATTACAATATCACGTAGGATTGCTGTATTAACGAATTGAACTGCTTCAGAACTTAAAAGGAAAAAACAATCAGTTTATTAAAAACGCGATTCTGCAGCAGCAGTCTCTGCTGCCGGCTCGATTCAAACAGGGTTCAACTAGGTGTTAAGCGCAAAGCACATGGCCATATCAGAACATACACAAACATTTTTTTAATTTCCGTATGAATCTGGTTATTGTTTGTGCTGTGGTACAATATTGATATATGCTTTGGGTTACATGGAAAAAACCTAAGTTGAAGGTGGATAATTAGGCATGTCATTGAATGCGCGAGAGAGCCAGATGAGAGTAGAGGATAGATGTGCACGCCAACGGGAGATACACCCTTCCACATTTTTAGATCACCAAAATGATTATTGGCTGCAAATGTGAAAATTTCTACCGCATTCGGCACCAGCATGGTGTTCATTTCTGACCCTATCAGCAAATCTGAATAAACGATTATTGGCTCATACCACCCACCGATTATTCAACCATGAAAAATGTGAGTTGTTCACATCCCTACTATATACATTGCATATACAGATTTGGGCAGTGTATAACAGTGTTGTTCTCTGGTCCTCCAGTGACTCTGAAGAGGATCGACCTGACGGGGAACCTGATTTCGGAGGTGGAGGACGGGGCGTTCTCCAAGCTACCCCTGCTGGAGGAACTTTCTCTGGCGGAGAACCGGCTGGTTAAGCTGCCCATGCTGCCAGCTAAACTCACCGCCTTCAACGCCAACCACAACCTCCTCAAGACCAAGGGTGTCAAGGCTACTGCCTTCAAGGTACACAACCTCTTAACATGCTTTATGCAGCTGGTGGAATCATCCACTTAACTACAACTTTTTCCATAAAGTTAGCCCTCTGTTTTTAACCCCTTCCGACCCTATGACAACTGTGAACCTAACCTTCTACACCCTTCCACACCTTCATACAGCTCTCTGGCTTACACCATGGAAACATGCTAACCTGCTACACCCTTCCACACCTTCATACAGCTATCTGGCTTACAACATGGAAACATGCTAACCTGCTACACCCTTCCACACCTTGATACAGCTATCTGGCTTACAACATGGAAACATGCTAACCTGCTACACCCTTCCACACCTTGATACAGCTATCTGGCTTACACCATGGGAACATGAGTTAGTTTATACATGTATTTATTTATTTAGAGTTGTAGATCATGACACACACAGCCAGGTTGTGCTAACTTCCAAGAGTTCATCTCTTGGGAATGTTCAAAGTAATAACGAATGTTATAACTATTATAACATGTTATCTACCAGAAACTGACCAGGCTGGTGAACCTGTTTTTGGCTGACAACCAGCTGGAAGCGGTTCCACACCTCCCAGAGAGCCTCCGCACTGTTCATCTACAGGTCTGTTTATATATACAGTACCCTGACATCTACCCTCACCTCTATCTTCTGTTTTACTGTTCTAACTTACCTTGTTAGAACAGTGGCTTCAACCTCGTTGGAACAGTGACATCTACCTCATTAGAACAGTGTCATCTTCCTCATTGGATCAGTGACCTTTTAGAAAAATTACATATACCTCATTAGTAGGGCTTAATAGAGCCCGAATATTCGGATATTCGTTCCGTTGGTATTCGAATCCCAATTCAGGATTCAAATGCTTCGTTTATTTCGTCCAGTGTGAGAATAGCGTGTGATTTCTCCTCGGGTGAATAGCGCCAGTCCTGCCATGCAACTTCATCAAAACTTTGCACAATGTTCAAACCACCTATTTGCTTTGTACTAATTAGAAGTAGACCTACTCTCATACTATGGAAGTTTTCGGAAACTTTTAGGCTACATTGAAGCTCTGTCATAGCCGAGTTGGACTCAGACTGATGAGTGGATCCGAAAGCCACTGACATCCACGCAAGAAATCTTATGTGATATTGTAGTTTTGCTTTTTGCGATATTAAAATAACACTGTAGAAATTACCGTATTGGTCCAAATATAAGACTTTTTTCCTGGAAATACGTCTGAAAAAGTGGGGTCGTCTTATATTCGGGGTCTAGACTTTTAAATGTCAATATACATTCACAACAACAGATGGCGCTGTTCTACAATTAGACTTCACTTCGATGATTAATGCAGTTATTTACATTTTGATAGGCTACATGGTTGTTTTTTCACTATGAGATGGATAGCCTAATTGGTATTAGAAATACCAATAGACTACAGTTTATTTTCATTTTTATGGTATTTAAATACCATAAGTTGTTCATTTACAAATGTGTTTACATTTAATTTTATTTAAATGTGACAATTTAATCTAAAATATAATGAAAACATGATTTTATTTAGAAGATGTAAAAAAAAATGTCTTTATGAAAACATGATTTGGTCTTCAAAAACTCTTTTTCCAAAAATGAGTCTTGAAAAAGGGGGGGGGGGGGGGGGTCGTCTTAGCAGTGGTCTCCACGGCTCAGATTCAGGCGGGGAAAGATACGCACTATGAATTTACTTTTTTTTCTTTCTTTTTTTCTCTGAATTTTCGTTTGGAAAACCTAACAATAATCCAAAGCTTGAAATGATGTACTCGGGCCAGCCCTACTCATTAAAACAGTGACACTTACCTTGTTAGAACAGTGACATCTACCTTGTTAGAACACAACCTTTACCTCAATAGAGCACAACAGCTTGTTAGAACAATTACATATACCTTGTTAGAACAGTGACATCTACTTCGTTAGAACAACCTCTCCCTTGTTAGAACAGTGACATCTACTTCGTTAGAACAATCTCTCCCTTGTTAGAACAGTGACATCTACTTCGTTACAACAACCTCTCCCTTGTTAGAACAGTGACAGCTACCTCGTTAGAACAACCTCTCCCTCATTAGAACAGTGACGTCTACTTTGTTAGAACAACCTCTCCCTTGTTAGAACGGTGACATCTACCTCGTTAGAACCACTCCCTCGTTAGAACAATGACATCTACTTCGTTAGAACAATGTTTCCCTCGCTAGAACAGTGACATCTACTTTATTAGAACACACCCTCTACCTCATTATATACCACATACTGTAATTGAACACAAAACTACCGCCCACCCCCTCCTGCAAGCTTGTACCTTTATAATATGTATTGTTCTTATGCCATTTCAGAACAACAATATCACAGAGATCAGCATAGACACCTTCTGCAAGGGCAACAACACATACTACCTCCGGCCCAACCTGAACGTGGTGCGTCTGGACGGGAACCCTGTGATTCTGTCCAAGTACCCCAACAGCTGCACCTGCCTCAAGGCCCTGCCTATCGGACGCTACCACTGAGAAGCACCATCAGTTAACAGCTGTGCTCCTTTGGCAGGCTGCTGAGCTTACTGGGGCATTCTGGGAACTAGCTGTGTCTTTCTTTACTGGGCACCGGCTACATGGTCTCATATACCTTCAACATTTCTGCTTCATCCAAGAAATCAGTTGTTCTGTCCATGCACAGCTACTCACTACAATCTAACAAACTAGAGTCCATCTAGCCGCACTTCTTGTTCAAATCCAGTTAGCTAACAAGCTAAGAAGCTAGCTTAGAACTAGCTGAACCTATTGTTGTCCATGCTAGTCACAGGCCAACATGAGATAAACATCTCAGTCAATGCCAATGCAGGAATGTTTTTGCTACTGTGTGGCAAGTATGTAGTAAAGAAAGTATCTCATCTCACATTGTGTTACTGTCAAGTCATTCTATGTGGTCGTTTGTGGCATATAGTCACACCTTTTATAGACATTTAAATTCTCTCATGTATAAAATATATAGTTTATAATAGTGGATGATGACTGTGGTTCTGTTGGCTTGGAAGACCTAACCCTTGTAAGGAGTTTTTGGTGCTGGTTCAGCTTCTCTGGGGTCACAACCATCATGTTTATTCATGCGTCTACACTCACGCTATTGTTCTGAAGTCGTGAGGTAGTTCCTCAGCATTATGTAAAATCATTAGCACCATGAACAGGTCCAGGGAACCCTAGCTACCCCTACAGGAGGTACAACAGCATAACCCCTACCCCTGCAGAAGGTAGAATACCCTAACCCCACAGGAGGTAATATACCCTACCCTAACCTTACAGGAGGTGGAACAACATAACCCCTACCCCTACAGGAGGTAGAATACCCTAACCCTATAGGAGGTACAATAACCTAACCCTACAGGAGGTACACCAACATAACCCCTACCCTACAGGAGGTACAATACCCTAACCCCACAATAGGTACAATAACCTAACCCTAACCCCTCAAGGAGGTAGAATACCCCAACCCTAGTGGCAGTACAGGAGGTAGATAACCCTAACTGTAGTGGGAGTGTAACAGGAGAATATATCAACTATTGTAATGTGAAAGTTACTCTCATATCTCCTAAAGTGTCCTTCTTCAAGATAACTGAAACACACACCGCGGCTGGATTACTAGCGCCACTGCAATTAGCCATACAAAAAAAATCTTATAAAATAAAAATGTATTTTTTATTATAATTTTTTTTTTTAATTAAAATGATGTTGGGCACCCCAAATGCTTATTTGTTTTATTTTAAAACATACCATAAAGGGGTTCTCCCCAAACAATGTAATAGTGGCACTGTGCCACCATGCTCCTTTCCAGCAGTCTGTCATGACATTTTGATGACGTTGTTTTTTCCTATTTAATTTCTGAAACAGTTCAATTGGTTAAAACATGTTTAATATGAATAACGCTTCACAAAGCTTGAGGAGGAAGTCAGTGGCTTTCAGATCCACTCTTACTCCGAGTCCAACTCGGTGACGGCAGAGCTTCAATGTAAAGCGGGTCGCACACCAGAGGAGCCACAGAGTGCCATGTCATGTAGGAGAAACACACCCTAGATTCCATTTTAGATCTTGTTCTGTGCTTAATATAAATGGGTGGTAATGGATGGTTTAGGTCTTGTTCTGTGTTTAATATAATGGGGGTAATGGTTGGTTTAGGTCTTGTTCTGTGTTTAATATAGTGGGTGGTAACGGATGGTTATGTCTTGTTCTGTGTTTAATATAATGGGTGGTAATGGATGGTTTAGGTCTTGTTCTGTGTTTAATATAATGGGCGGTAATGGATGGTTTAGGTATTGTTCTGTGTTTAATATAATGGGGGTAATGGATGGTTTGGGTCTTGTTCTGTGCTTAATATAAATGGGTGGTAATGGATGGTTATGTCTTGTTCTGTGTTTAATATAATGGGTGGTAATGGTTGGTTTAGGTCTTGTTCTGTGTTTAATATAATGGGTGGTAATGGATGGTTTAGGTCTTGTTCTGTGTTTAATATAATGGGTGGTAATGGTTGGTTTAGGTCTTGTTCTGTGTTTAATATAATGGTTGTTAATGGTTGGTTTAGGTCTTGTTCTGTGTTTAATATAATGGGTGGTAATGGATGGTTTAGGTCTTGTTCTGTGTTTAATATAATGGGGGGTAATGGATGGTTTAGGTCTTGTTCTGTGTTTAATTAAATGGGGGGTAATGGATGGTTTAGGTCTTGTTCTGTGCTTAATATAAATGGGTGGTAATGGATGGTTTAGGTCTTGTTCTGTGTTTAATATAATGGGGGTAATGGTTGGTTTAGGTCTTGTTCTGTGTTTAATATACTGGGTGGTAACGGATGGTTATGTCTTGTTCTGTGTTTAATATACTGGGTGGTAACGGATGGTTATGTCTTGTTCTGTGTTTAATATAATGGGTGGTAATGGATGGTTTAGGTCTTGTTCTGTGTTTAATATAATGGGTGGTAATGGATGGTTTAGGTATTGTTCTGTGTTTAATATAATGGGGGTAATGGATGGTTTGGGTCTTGTTCTGTGCTTAATATAAATGGGTGGTAATGGATGGTTATGTCTTGTCCTGTGTTTAATATGGGTGGTAATGGTTGGTTTAGGTCTTGTTCTGTGTTTAATATAATGGGTGGTAATTGATGGTTTAGGTCTTGTTCTGTGTTTAATATAATGGGGGGTAATGGATGGTTTAGGTCTTGTTCTGTGCTTAATATAAATGGGTGGTAATGGATGGTTTAGGTCTTGTTCTGTGTTTAATATAATGGGGGGTAATGGATGGTTTAGGTCTTGTTCTGTGCTTAATATAAATGGGTGGTAATGGATGGTTTAGGTCTTGTTCTGTGTTTATAATAATGGGGGGTAATGGATGGTTTACATCTTGTTCTACGTTTAATATAATGGTGTTAATGGATGGTTTAGGTCTTGTTCTGTGTTTAATATAATGGTGGTAATGGATAGTTTAGGTCTTGTTCGGTGTTTAATATAATGGGTGGTAATGGATGGTTTAGGTCGTGTTCTGTGTTTAATATAATGGGTGGTAATGGATGTTTTAGGTCTTGTTCTGAGTTTAGTATAATGGCTGGTAAAGGACAAAGGTTTTGAGAAGTTATAGCTCGGCTGTATGGCGGCACCGGTGTGAGTGATCTAATTGGAAACACAACCCACTTAAGTTCCAATTAAGAGACACTATTTTCAGCTTTGAAAATATGGGGGTTCTTCCAATTACCATGAAACAAAAAAAGTTGTTTGTACATTATTCAATGAAATTGAACTGCAGCACTAGTTCTATTCAAGAGCATTGCACACATGCACTATTCTGGATAACAGATTGCACAAAATAATTACCAGCCTGTTATTATTAGTAGGTAGAGCTTTTTAATATATTTGCCTAGTGCGTTTAAACATAAAATATGGCTGGAGCACATAGTGCACTCACATGCCATTTGTTATGTTGATGTTATGTTGTACCATTTCTGTTGGAAGGCACCAGAGCCTGAGTGGAATCAGTGATCACACAAAAACCTTGCACGCACATCAGCACTGTGCACGTGCACATCAGCACCGTGCACCTCACACACATCTCAGCACCGCTGCTGGAACAAATCTTAGGGGAAACACTGTATACTGAAACCCTGAGAGCCATTCTCTATCTGTGAATGAGACAATAATGTACAGTGAAATGTGTTTGCTAAGATATTTCAATAGCTTTAAAATGAACAAATGCTTGATGTTGAGTGTGTCTATGAACTTCTGTTTGAAGGACAGATCATAAGATAGATCATAGACAGACAAATCAATAAAGGTAAAAGAAAAAGCTGAAGAATGTATGTTAACGTACGGAAGACTCCCGTTTCTGAGGTCAAGATGAAATGACTTCTTATTTTATTTAGATTTGCGATATGATAATAGACCTTTGTCTGCAAGACCACAAAAATCAACACAAACTACTGCCCACAGCAAAGCACAATGCTTGTATGGAGCCCTCCATAAGAACAATGCTTGTATGGAGCCCTCCATAACTTTTGCTTGTATGCTTGTATGGAGCCCTCCACGACAACAATCCAGAGACTGCAAGTCAAACAAACATGTGCATGTTTAACAAAACGCAGACCATTATGGAAAATGTGGGTTAATCTTATTCCTTCAGCCTAGCCAAATTGGCAGCAGCTAAAGCTACTTTCTCCAAGGAAACAGGGGAATGGGTTCCATGTTGTGTCAACACTTTCATTTAGTTTAACATTCTGCCCCCCCCCCCCTAACATCACACGCCCTGTTTACGCCAGCGTTTTAAATCTTTCTCAAACCTGAGGGAACGGTTGTACAAGAGGTGTAGACAACTGACAACCATCAAAACCACCCCGGAGACGGTATTCGCTACTTTCAGTCTAGATTGGCTAGGTTCTTGTCTTGACAGAATCGCTTGCAAAGCATGTGACTTAAGGCTAACCGGTGATAGCTTGTTCACTAGGGAGCTGCGTTGAAGAGCTGGCCTGCATTAGTAGCTGCTAGTTAATAGCTGCTAGTAGCCGCTCAATGGCTCCAGTGGAGCTGAGGAGTTAGAAAGACCAGACCAAAGCAAATGTAATTACAGGAGGTACCTGGAAGTGTTGAAAGGTTCTGCCTCGCTCCTCACATCTCTCAGAGAAGCTCTGGAGCATTCTGAAGAACTGGAGCAGGTCACAGTGCTCCTCGGCTCTGAAACACAATGGGATTATGCAGTTAAACGTTATAATATAGGATATACTACATTACAGTATTATGTTATAATATAGGATATACTACATTATAGTATTATACGTTATAATATAGAATATACTACACTACAGTATTATACGTTATAATATAGCACACTACCACACAACAGGATTACACAGTAGGTCTGCACGATGAGGAAAATGCGATAACGTTGTTGAATATTGCGATGACGATATGACTTGCGATAAATAAACACATATTTAAGTGTACACAGTTCTAATGTATTTAATATTATTATATTAATATAATATTAACATTATTTACATTGTCAACCAATTTCAACCAACTTCAAATGCTTGTCTAACGGACATTGTAATTAAACATATGTACTATTTCAGAGCTTTAAACAATCTAATACTGCATATTTAAAATATTGCTCTATAAACACCCCCACCAAAATGGTACATTCCATACAGCGCACCAATAAGCCCCTTCAATCTAAAGGCAGAATGGTGCGCCCACCCGGAACTCGTGAGGAATAATATGGAAGTTTGTTTGTTTGCAAACAGAGTTTGTATTTCATTTAACATGTCTTATTTAATGCACTGGTTAATGTACCAACTAAGAAATACAAATAAAGGTAAATGAATCTGAACCTTACAATGTGTCGTTATTATGATAATTGAAAAATGACTGCGAGGAGTCAGAGCAAAGGGCAATGTGTGTTTGTTGCTCTGTAAAAGAGCAGCGTGACAGTGTTAGAATATGAAATGGCATAATGCACACTTTAATAAGAATAAATGTCCAGAGCCACATGTTGAACAGCCGTATGAACATAGTCAATAGACACCCAGTGTTAGCGTTGTTGAACTTGACAGAGACACCAGCACCACCTCAGAGACAGAGACACCAGCACCACCATGGAGCGTGTCAATACAATTACATTTGTTATTCTGTTATTGTTATTATCCCGCATTTTCAAATCGCTGAGACAATGAAAATAGGATTAATGGGTCAGCACTATTATACAGTATTATTATGTAGCACACTACCACACAACAGTATTATACAGTATAATGTAGCACACTATCACACAACAGGATATACTACAATATTTATACATGTCTTATTTATTATTATTATTATTATTATTATTATTTATTAACAGAGATGCAAACAGAGATATAGACACAGACAGGTGTGTAGAGACAGAGAGCGAGAGCAAGAGAGAGAGACAGGTAGTGACAGAGAGAGTGGCAGAGAGAGAGAATGCGAGAGCGAGAGCATTCTCTCAAGAATGCGAGAGACAGAGACAGAGAGACCGGAAGTGACAAGTGACAGAGAGAGACACACAGGCAGGCAGGGGGAGGGAGAGAGGGAGAGGCTGTGTGTAATAGTTTCCATACTGTGGGCCCCAGGGTTAGGTTTCCATCCAGAGCAGATGGAAACATGGCAGGACTCCAGTACTGGAGCATAACCAGTGGTACACACAGGGATTGAGCAAGCTATAGTTAGACCGAGACAGAGACAGAGACAGAGAGAGAGAGAGAGAGAGAGAGAGAGAGAGAGAGAGAATGGCTAGCGATACAGCCCTACTGAGGTATAAATAGAAGGTGAAGGCAGGTAAAATAGTAAGAAATGTACTTTAGGTAGGGGTTGGACAGTGAGGAGCAGGTAAGGGTTAGACAGTACAGAGACAGGTCATTAAGGAGCAGGTAGGGGTTAGACAGTACAGACAGGTCATTAAGGAGCAGTTAGGGGTTAGACAGTACAGAGACAGGTCATTAAGGAGCAGGTAGGGGTTAGAGAGTAGACATGTCTTACTGCTCAGTACTACTAATGTGTTACTGCTCAGTACTACTAATGTGTTACTGCTCAGTACTAATGTGTTACTGCTCAGTACTGATGTGTCACTGCTCAGTACTGATGTGTTACCTGGACACGAAGCTGCTGATGTGCTGTGCTGATATGTCATCAGTGTCCAACACGATGTCCATCGCAGTGATGGTCTTGCTCTGAACAGATCAGGAGAGAAACTCTTAGAAACATGTAGTTCCTCATGTTTGGAGCTACTACCTTTCAGAATGACATGTATGTGTGTGCTTACTCAGATACTTCTAGAAGGTACTATGTGCTTGTATTACTTGGATACTTCTAGAAGGTACAATGTGCTTGTATTACTGATACTTCTAGAAGGTACTATGTGCTTGTATTACTGATACTTCTAGAAGGTACACTGTGCTTGTATTATTGATACTTCTAGAAGGTACAATGTGCTTGTATTACTTGGATAGTTCTAGAAGGTAAAATGTGCTTGTATTACTGATACTTCTAGAAGGTACAATGTGCTTGTATTACTGATACTTCTAGAAGGTACTATGTGCTTGTATTACTTGGATACTTCTAGAAGGTAAAATGTGCTTGTATTACTGATACTTCTAGAAATTACAATGTGCTTGTATTACTTGGATACTTCTAGAAGGTACAATGTGCTTGTATTACTGATACTTCTAGAAGGTACAATGTGCTTGTATTACTTGGATACTTCTAGAAGGTAAAATGTGCTTGTATTACTGATACTTCTAGAAGGTACAATGTGCTTGTATTACTGATACTTCTAGAAGGTACAATGTGCTTGTATTACTTGGATACTTCTAGAAGGTAAAATGTGCTTCTATTACTGATACTTCTAGAAGGTACAATGTGCTTGTATTACTGATACTTCTAGAAGGTACTATGTGCTTGTATTACTTTTAGAAGGTACTCTCCCATCATAACCCCAGGCGTCATGGATAGACCCTGGCTAGCAGGGCACACAGCCTCCATCTGGCTCTGCCCCTTACTCTCTGGTTCTGCTCCTTACTATCTGCTCTTTGGCTCTGCTCTTGACTTCATGGCTCTGCTCCTAACTCTCTGTTCCTAATTCTCTGGTTCTGCCCCTAACTCTCTGTTTGTGCTCCTAACTCTCTGGTTGTGCTCCTCCTAACTCTCGGGCTCTGCTCCCAACTCTCTGGCTCTGCTCCCAACTCTCTGGCTCTGCTCCCAACTCTCTGGCTCTGCTCCTAACTCTATGGTTCTGCTCCCAACTCTATGGTTCTGCTCCTAACTCTCTGGCTCTGCTCCTAACTCTCTGGTTCTGCTCATAACTCTCTGGCTCTTCTCCTAACTCTCTGGCTCTGCTCCTAACTCTCTGGCTCTGCTCCCAACTATCTGGCTCTGCTCCCAACTATCTGGCTCTGCTCCCAACTCTATGGTTCTGCTCCTAACTATGGTTCTGCTCCTAACGCTATGGTTCTGCTCCTAACTCTCTGGCTCTGCTCCCAACTCTATGGTTCTGTTCCTAACTCTATAGTTCTGCTCCTAACTTGATGGTTCTGCTCCTAAATCTCTGGCTCTGCTCCTAACTCTCTGGCTCTGCTCCCAACTCTCTGGCTCTGCTCCTAACTCTCTGACCACTGTAATTAGGACTCTAGCAGTATTTAGGGTCTACATGTTTCATTTGTAAGTGTACTGCCCTCTAGAGTATGCAGATGTCTTTACACACAAAGCTATTCCAAGACCAACTGGATGCACACACAATTTAAAATGGCATTACTTGTGATGTGGATATGACGACACCTCCATTGTTCCTTCTACTGCCACAGCAATCCAATCATAAGAACAGTATCAGTTCTTAGTCCAGGTAAAGATGTGCGCTCACCATAAATACATTTCTACACATTAACGTTCAAATGAATAACTGCTATATGATATAACGCTTCATCTGGCGGAAGATTACAACCACAATAGTTAGTTACCTGAGCCTCAGAAAGCTGGAAGTCCACCTGAAAGTGCAGGTCCAGACATCTGCCTGCCAGAGAGTACTGCTGCACCACCCCTCTGTCATCTGACATCACATAACATACCATAAATATGGTTGGCCCCAAATATTTGAATAACCTAATTATATAGCATGTTTTCTGGGAATATAGTAAAATAGTATTTTCATCACTTTACTGTAATACAGCCTCTAAAACCATAAAAGACAACACTAATACCATATCAAAATATCAGACGATATCTCATCTCATATCACAATATTGATAGAATATCAATATATTGCCCAGCCCTACGGGGAAGGTCTCATTTTTTAAGTTAAATTACAACCTGTTCATATTTTGGCAATTTCAAGCAATTTACGCATGTAAAAAATCCTTCATGTAGTCCCTTTAATAAACACCATGATAACCCTTACTATCATAATTCGAAGTAAATTACCCAATTATTTTGTCCATCACTTTAAGATAGTTTTGGATCACATGACACTGTACATTAATATATCATCTGAACAATCATCTGAACCAATAAGTGTGTACCAGAGGGCATGGTCAGTAAGAGCTATGTCTCAACTCACTCTTTTGGAGGGTCTTGACGGTGCAGCTGGTCAGACTGATACCACTCATCTGAGTCTGTCTCTTCACGTCTTCTTCCATCTCCTCCACCTCTGCCCTCATCGTCGACACCGTCTCCTCTGCTCTCAGCTTCCCACTCAGAGACAACCTGCAGCATCAGTCACCACGGTTACCACTCAGAGACAACCTGTAGCTGTCACAATGGAGATAACATGTTACATAACCCTGCCATACGCCTTACAGCGCGTCTCGCATGCGTCCTTTAAACTCCATGGTGCTCTCTCTCTGCTGGTGGAGGCCGCGCAGGACGGCTATCTCCGCCTGCAGGGCCCGGCTCTGGGCCTCCAGCAGGGCCCGGCTCTGGACCTCCTGCAGGGTCCGGTTCTGGGCCTCCTGCAGGGCCCGGCTCTGGGCCTCCAGCAGGGCCCGGCTCTGGACCTCCTGCAGGGTCCGGTTCTGGGCCTCCTGCAGGGCCTGGCTCTGGGCCTCCAGCAGGGCCCGACTCTGGACCTCCTGCAGGGTCCGGTTCTGGGCCTCCTGCAGGGCCTGGCTCTGGGCCTCCAGCAGGGCCCGACTCTGGACCTCCTGCAGGGTCCGGTTCTGGACCTCCTGCAGGACCCGGTTCTGGGCCTCCTGCAGCCTCTCCGTGTCCCCCTTCATCCTCCACTCAGCCCGCTGAATACAAGACGAGTTTAAACTGTTAAAAACAGAGGTCGCTTATTGTCAAACTATCCTCCTCTCGATAATGACACTGTTAACTTGGAGGTTACACACACGTATTATCTATCAGACTGTTTTAAGCTTTAATCGTAATAAACCGTGTTATCTATCAGACTGTTTTAAGCTTTAATAGTAATAAACCGTGTTATCTATCAGACTGTTTTAAGCTTTAATAGTAATAAACCGTGTTATCTATCAGACTGTTTTAAGCTTTAATAGTAATAAACCGTGTTATCTATCGGACTGTTTTAAGCTTTAACAGAAATTAAAGGGCGGTTAAATACGTAACTTACATTTTCTTCAGTTGGTTCAGTTCACGTGCGCAGGGTCCAAAACCAAAACAACCTCAGATTTCGCGCCGTCTGGAATCTACCACTTTCACATTAAGGGGGAGTTCAATTGAATGTACAAAATAATTAAATGGAAACATACTACGTGTATGATTATTTGTTTAATACAAAATTAATGGTAATTGTGATTTATTAGAAGTATACTCAGTGATGTTATGTTAAAATACTGGGACAAAATATTGTCAACTTTATAAATCTTAGAACCCCCAACAATGGGAAACCATGTGTTGCGTGCACCACTGTTTATTGGCAACAAGAATATCGCTTCTGTAATTAAAATGTATAACTTGGAAAAAAAATATACACATGAATTATGTTTTCTTATTCGACCTATTCAACTTTTTATAGTCATCCGGTGACATTACATCTGTATTATTTGCTGTTGAGCTCAGAGCATGACAGCGTCTGTCGCTTAGACTGAAAGCGGAACCTAATCGCACGGAACTATTGTTCACGGGTTTTAGATATTCAGGGCGGAGATAACAGTTGCGCCAGCGTGTACATGTGAGTAAATATCTCTTCACACTAATCCTGTGTACTTTTACCTACATTACTCTACTATATGTTTATTCTTTACTTTATATGTATCTGCATGCCAACGTCTCTTGTCATGTATGCTGTCTAATGCTACAGGTTAAACACCGACTTCAATCACATTATCTGTCTAATTTAGTACGAACCAGTCTCGTAAAGCTCTGTTAAGAGTATAGTACATGTCTGTTTCCGAGTAATACATGACGGTATCGTGTGTGTGTGTGTGTGTGTGTGTGTGTGTGTGTGTGTGTGTGTGTGTGTGTGTGAAGCATGAAGCGTCTTTATGTCGGAGGACTGAGCCACAGCATTACGCAGAAGGACCTGCGGGACCGCTTCGGGAAGTTCGGCTCCGTGGAGGACGTGGAGCTGCGAACCAGGAGCGACGATGAAGGTGATACACACACACACACACACACACACACACACACACACACACACACACACACGACGAGTATGATGAATATCTAGTGTGATATGACCACCGATATTACTGCTTTCTATCTTCATAGGAGTTCCTTACAAGACGTTTGGCTACATCAACATCACCATCTCAGATGACGATTTCAAGAAATGTGAGTGCTGCTGCCATGGTTACAAGGCAGATTGTTTTTAGCACGCTCGTTGTGGTCGTAGCAATGAGACGTGTGTTTGTGTTGCAGGTATGACTGTTCTGAACAAGTCTAAATGGAAAGGAGGAACGCTGCTCATCGAACCTGCCAAGGAAAGCCTTCTGCAGAGGTAAACATCCATGACCCTAACCCTACTAACCCTAACCCCCTAACCCTAACTCTCTAACACTCTAACCCCGGATTTCCACCGGGGACGTCAGCGTCGCGTTACGGCTGCGTCCTCTGCCCTGCGTCAATTTCCACCGGGCGCGTAACGGCAGCGTAGCGCTGTGAGGTGGCTGGATTCGCAGGATCACGCGAGAACTACAAGACCGCGCGAGAATCAGGAGACCACGCGATCATTTGTGGATGTCAAAATCAGGGCTCCGAACCGGTTCAAGGAACGAAAACGAAAACCGAAAACGAACGGAATTTTACGAGGAACGGAAACGGAAACGAAAACCAAATGGTCTTCAACTGTTCCGGAACAGAAACGTTATTCTGAAATCCCCAAAACCGGTTAATAACGGGTTTTTTTCGTTCTCTATATACCGTAAAACTTCCAATAAAAGCGGGGTCCCTAATAGACGCAGGGGTGTGGCGACACGTTTTGAACGCAGGTCTCCAAATGAGGCCGGATCTGGATTTTATCTAAATTATTTCTTGAACGACTTAAGCCGTTTAGATCACCTACACAAAGATACGGTAACCGTTTAAACGTCTGTCCATATGGCCATAATGCACATCGTTGGATCAGTTAGATTCTCCACAGATAAATCATTCAGTTCATTTAACACAAACTATGAACACCAACGCATAATTCATCCAGACTTACCGGTAAACAAGAGAGACGGGGAAAAGGTCTGACTTCCAACTTTTGAAGCGATCATAAAGTCCGTACGGTGTGTGTCCGTTCCTGCATTGTTTATATTCCTTAAGTCCGTAAGGGTCCACCGGTCAAAAGAATCAATGGGTTTCATTAAATGAATCCGAGTTGTGAATAATATCATGTGAAATCCGTTGCTCACTGTCTGTTTACTGTCTGTATGCTGGCTGTCGTAAATCTTCCGCTGCCGTAAAACGACGTTCACGTTCGAGCGTCACCGCGGACCTAAGGCCGGCGGGGGTGCCCGCAATAGTAACACAAACACACCGCGGGCCGACGGGGGGGGGGGGGGGGGGGCGCAATAGTAACACACCGCGGGGGGGGGGGGCGCGCAATAGTAACACACCACGGACCTACGGCCGGCGGGGGGGGGGGGGCGCAATAGTAACACACCGCGGAGGCCCAATAACACTGCCGGAACGTTAAGAACGAACGTTATTTTACGTTCCGAACCGGTTCAGGAACGATATGTTGGTGGCGGAACGCAAGAACGAAAACGTTAAATATACCGGTTCCGTTCGGAACGGAAAGATTGAAAAATAATTTCGTTTTCAAGCCCTGGTCAAAATAGAACAAACAAATAAAAGGTTACTTTGCCTTTCCGAAGTTGACTTGCAGTTGCTTTGTCTGTCAGAAGTTGATTTGCTGTTGATTTGGTCGTTTTTCCTACATTGGTGTGCTTCTACCATGAGTTGGTAGGCTATATAGTAAATGTTTACTTTTTTGTCTGGTTTAATTGTGTTTAGTGTTATGTCCTAATGTGTTGTGCTGCAACCTATAGACAAAGTCAGTTATAAACGATTTGTGGCCGTGTTCGATCGGGAGGGTGGTTTTATTTGAAAATTGACCGGATGCTCTATGGCTTTTACTATTTCACTTCCTGCCCGGTCGGTCTGCTCTATTTAAATTGACGCGGTTCGGCAACGGCTCGCGTCAAAAATAGAACGCTGCGTAATGATAGCGTTACGGCTGCGGCGTAACGCTATCATGCGTGATCTTGCGAATCCAGTCGCCTTGCAGCGCTTCGCTGTTGAAACGCTCCCGGTGGGAGCTGAAGCCGTGCCGAGGACGGAATGCTCCCGCGATGGATCCAGTGGAAGTTAGGCATAACCCTAACTCTCTAACCCTCTAACTCTCTTACCCTCTAACTCTCTAACCCTAACTCTCTAACTTTTTTCTCCAGACTAAAGCAGGAGCGTGAGGCCCGGACCCAGGAGAGCCCCTCTGCTACCCACCAGGACTCCAAGAAGAAGGTCTTGGACTC
The DNA here is from genome assembly GCA_030340625.1 of Merluccius polli. NCBI lineage: Eukaryota > Metazoa > Chordata > Actinopteri > Gadiformes > Merlucciidae > Merluccius > Merluccius polli. Next base: position 59,337 of record JAOPHQ010002331.1, read on the forward strand.
CCTGAGGAGTGCCGGAGTGGAGAACTTCCACATGAAGTCTGCTGTACCGGGGACCGAGGTCCCAGGACACAAGGTCTGTTTCTATTGGTCTCTGGACACCAGGTTTTTTCTATTGGTCCATGGACACTCTCTAATGTAAGGCAGTGGAAGGCTGTAAAACAAGTGGGGGTGATGACAAGAAGAAAGAACTTCCTGTGAACACAGGGAATCAATTCTGTATAATAATGGTAATCCCAAAAGTACCCCAGAATGCGTTTTAACAATGGTCGTGAAGAGCACAAATATAATGATATCTTAGCCATAAGACCCAATCCTAGTGGCTGGGGACTATCTGTGTTGTGATTGGTCTGTTGCCAGGAGTGGGTGGTGACTATCTGTGCTGTGATTGGTCTGTTGCCAGGAGTGGGTGGTGAGTAAGTTTGGTCGAGTGCTTCCTGTCCTGAACCTGAGATGTAGAAGAGGCAGTAAGACCAGGAGCATGAAATACGACCCGTCCAAACACAGCCACAACATCAAGAGACTGGAGCTCTCCCCCGACACGCTTACCTCCGTCACCCAGCTCACCTGGGAGCTCCCTGGAGGGGATGATGACATCAGCAAGAAGAGGAGGGGCGAGTTCCCCCTAACCCAACCATGGAGGCCCAAGAGAAGTAGGGTTGAGCCTGCCCCAACCAGGTACCAGAACCCTAGTGTCCCCTCTCCTCTCCTAGTGTCCTCTCCTAGTCTCCTCTCCTAGTGTCTGCCTCAACCAGGTACCAGAACCCTAGTGTCCTATCTCCTCTCCTAGTGTCCTCTTCTAGTCTCCTCTCCTAGTGTCTGCCTCAACCAGGTACCAGAACCCTAGTGTCCTCTCTCCTCTCTTAGTGTCCTCTCCTAGTGTCTGCCTCAACCAGGTACCAGAACCCTAGTGTCCTATCTCCTCTCCTAGTGTCCTCTTCTAGTCTCTTCTCCTAGTGTCTGCCTCAACCAGGGCCGTGTTCCGATATCTGTGAGTACACTAACTTCCGTGAGTACACTTAACTATCCGCACTCAATAGGTACGCAGAGCTTCAGATGTTAGTGCTGTTCCAAATGCAATACTCTGTGGCGCACTTAACGGAAATGACATCGGCTGCGCGGCCGCGTCACCCAACAAACACGTGAATTCATTAGACGTTCTCTGAGCGCGGCTCCGCCTCTTCCGCTACGTAGCTAAGATGGCTGCCGTTGAGTACGCATAGTGTACCCCGTAGCACACTCAGCATTTTGGCCGTTTTGAGTACACATACGGGTCCTTTCAAGTACACTTCTTTTGCTGCGATCATAATCGGAACACCCTACGTACTCAAACTAAGTATACTAAGTACGGGTAGTACGGCTATCGGAACACAACCCAGGTACCAGGAGCCTAGTGTCCTCTCTCCTCTCCTAGTCTCATCTCCTAGTGTCTGCTTAAACCAGGTACCAGAACCCTAGTGTCCTCTCTCCTCTCCTAGTGTCCTCTACTATGTCATCTCCTATGTCATCTCCTAGTGTCCTTTTCTAGTCTCCTCTACTATGTCATCTCCTTGCGTCCTCTCCTAGTTGTGACAGTGGTTTTTGTTCTGGTCCAGTGCTGGTGGTGAACAGACTAATGGTGTGACTGCTGGTCACATTGCTGAGGAGGAGATCCACAGCATGTCCCAGGATGCACTTGGCCACAGCGTAGAGGAGGATAACCTGGAAGTGGTTAGAGAGGACTTCCTGGTGGGGTCCAGAAGGTTCCATAAAGGTAACCATGTTAGATCGCTACACTTCCATTTAACATTTATTTTATTTTTTAGACTTGGACTTACAGCTGGACTCATGTTTGTAAAATATCAGAAATTGACTTGAACTTGAAGTAGCTTGTCCTCTACTATAGTATATTCCACCTCATTACAAGCATGAGTCCAGCTGCAATTAAAGTAAAACAAAATGAACATAATGTTGAAATGGGTTTGCTACATCCTTACCCCTCACATGAGTTAACCAGGGATACCGACCTGTACGTTGCTCTGTAAATCATCTGTTATTACTGTTGCTTAGCAACAGGAGGTCTAACGGAGGTGTTTGTGCAGGCAAGGAGGAGGAGGACTACGACTCTGCGGACACAGACGAACTGCTGGCCTCCAACAAGCCTCCACCTTCCTCTCTAAGAGAGCATGCTGGGAAAGGCAGTCTCCAGGTGTCTTCTGGGAAAGACCAGAAGAAAACCTCTTCCTCTGCTGAAGATGATGAAGATGATGAAGATGACGCTGACGACTTCAAACAATCAGACCCTAAAGCAGACATAAGCCAACAGGCAACACTCTCCAGTTTAAAATCTTCATCTGCAGATTGTGATGATGAAGATGAAGATGGAGAGGTAGAGTCAGACGGTGATGAGAACAGTGAGGTAGAATCAGACGGTGATGAAGATGGAGAGCTAAAGTCAGATGGTGATGAAGATGGAGAGGTAGAGTCAGACAGTGATGAGGAGGGTGAGGTAGAGACAGACGGTAATGAAGAGGGTGAGGTAGCATCAGATGGTGATGAAGATGGAGAGCTAGAGTCAGACAGTGATGGAGATGGAGATGAAGATTTGGACTATGATGCCATGTTCTCCAACTGCACGAGACTAGAAGTCTCCCTAAATGATCTGCAGCGCCTGGCCAAAGATGCTGAGACTGCAACTCCCAGCATGCCCCAGCCCCTGGGCCCAGTGGCATCTCCTGGTCCTCAGAAGGGAACCACTCCTGAGGAGATCCTCGCCGCCCTCCTGGAGGAGGACAGCGGTGATGATGTGAAGACCAAAAAGAAGAAGAAGAAGAAGAGGAGCAGCATGTGGTCTCCTCTCCCAGCCTTCCAAGGAACCAGCGGCCTCCTGGGGGAGGAGGAGGAGGAGGGAGGAGGATCTACTAGGAGGAGACAGGACATAGCAGAACCCTGTAGCGTCTCTCAGAGTGCCGGGTCAGAACCACAACCCCAGGAGGAGGAGAAGCAGAAAGGTTGTTACGTTTCTGTGACCAAAGACGACGACGACTCCTCCAGTGAGGAGGAAGAGGAAGAGGGGGGGGTGGTGACGGCAGACTCCGCAGGCCTCAATCAGGAAACTTCTTCGGGCAGCAGCGAGGAGGATGAGAAAGAGGAGGGGGGGGTGATGGCAGACCCCCCAGCCCTCAGTCATGAGCCTTCATCAGGCAGCAGCGAGGAAAAGGAGGAGGAAGAGGAGGTGGCAGGAGGTCCAGACAGAACCCTGGACCCAGAGCGCCGGAGGCTGGACAACAAGAGGAGGCTGGAGGCTGTGGTCCAGAGACACCAGCAGAACCAGAACCACAGAAAGCTGATCCAGGGAGCCCTGGCCAGCCTGGTGGGTCCCGTCGTCCTCATCACAATCAGAATCATCATAACAATAATAATATTAATAATAACAATAATAATAATACATTGGATTTATATCACACATTTCTCAGTACACAAAAATGCCTTACAAAAACAGTAGTTATTAATGCTGTGTGTTAGGGTTGGGCGATGTCCCTTAAATTGGCAGTTGATGTTTACAGTAAAACATCGTGATGGACGATGATATCGTCGTCGGGGGGCGGGGCCGTTAATAGGCGGCCCACGAAGCGGGCCGCCTATTAACGGCATGGACCAAGCGGTTCTGGACCAGGAAGGAGACATGAACACTTTTAATCATCGTATTTACCGTATAACTGCACACAAATTTATTTAAAAGCAATCAAATGGAAAACATGTTTGTTTGTATTTTGGTGTCCGATGCGTGTGGATGTGCGGCTCCTCCGGCGGAGCGGTTCATGTTAATAGCGGAGTCCGGGAGGGTTCACCTTCACGGCGTAGTTACTAGGGATGTGCGACTATCATTTTAAAAAATACTAAAGTGTTTTTTAAAGTTAGAAAGATATTAGATATTCAACCGATATTCATGCTCCGAATTACAGCGATCAGACACGGGGAACTAAAGCCACGATCACCGGAATAAGTCCCGTGTGTCTAGCGGTGTCTACCTGCCCAGGTGTTTACCTGCCCAGGTGTATTGGTCAGTATGCCTGCAGCGACGAGTTAAATCAGGGATTGTTGCGACCACGGATGTATTCGGTTTGCGATGCTCATGCCTTCTTATTTTTATGTTTTACTTTTTGCTCGACTAATGAAAACGTATTCGACTAAGCCTCCGTCGATCGACTAAGCCGACTATTAGGGGACAGCCCTAGTTAACTTTCAGCACTTTATATGGATCATTAGTTATATTTTCAATTTATTTACAGAGCAATCTCTGCAAAGTTTTTAGGTAATAACTATAGAAGAGACTATAGGATTAGTGTGTGTCGGACGAGGGGGGCGTGGCATCACGATGGTGGCTCTCCATCGTGATGTCAGTCAGCCATCACGATGGACGATGACATCGTCCATCGGCACAACCCTACTGTGTGTGTTGTAGCAATACTGTGTGTGCATGTGAGAGACTGTGTGTGAGACTGTGTACAGGTAAGCTGGTACTTCTGAGATATTATATAAATTATATATTCTATATATTATTTAGTATATGATATAAAATGTTCCAGGACACGTGTGCTGCAGCTCCAGGTCAACACATCGTCTTCAGCTCTGATGAGGAGGAGGAGCCTGATGATGATGATAATGATGATGATGCAGCAGCACCAGCCAACCAGAGGGCAGCTCTGAAGGAGAAGGTGAGCTCCAGGCAACAGGCAGGCTTAGGAAGAACACAAAAAGAGCATTTCTAAGTGTGTGTGTGTGTGCGTGTGCGTGTGCGTGCGTGCGTGCGCAGGACAAAGTCTCTGGCTCCAAGCTGTTTGAGGATGAAGAGGATGAAGAGGAAGATGACAGCAGGTTTCAGATCAAACCTCAGTTTGAAGGCCGAGCCGGACGCAGGGTAAGGCCCACAACCACGCACACACACACACCCCCCTTCAGGTACAGACAGACCCAGACACACCCACAAACACCCAGACATGCCAACAAACATCCATGTTGAAGTGTGTGTGTGTGTGTGTAGCTGATGGAGATCCAGTCAGGATTCGGGACAGATGACCGGTTCCGGATGGATTCTCGCTTCGCTGAGGAAGAGGAGGAGAGGGAGGCAGCAGACGAGGGTAATGTCTGTGTGTGTGACTGTGTTTAGTATTATTGATTTATTATACTGTTGGGGTGTGTGTGTGTGTGTGTGTGTGTGTGTGTGTGTGTGTGTGTGTGTGTGTGTGTGTGTGTGTGTGTGTGTGTGTGTGTGTGTGTGTGTGTGTGTGTGTGTGTGTGTGTGTGTGTGTGTGTGTGTGTGCAGTATTTAGTTAGTTGATTATTATTGTGTGTGCTCGCTCAGTGATGGAGACCGGTGGTGAGGAAGAGGAGGGTCTTGAGGAGGAGAGGAAGATGAACCTGTCCATCCTGCAGAGTGTTCTGAACAACAACCCACAGCTACAAACCAAGCTGAAGACCAGCAGCAAGGCGCAAACCTTCAGGTACACACGCACACGCACACACCCCTCTTCAGGTCACTCACACACAAATGTGATTGGCTAAAGAAAGTGATGTCATTGTGATGTCAGAGATGTGCAGGCGCTGCACTACGACCCCAGCCGCCAGGAGCACGCAGTGTTCGAGGACAAGATGGAGGACGCCGCCAAGGAGGGGTACGACCACACACACACACTACATTATACATATATATAACATGTATTGTTACTAATAATAAGCCCCCCCCCCCCCCCCCCCCCCCCCCCAGGAAGGCGAGCAGGAAGAGGAAGAAGCAGAAGGAGGTGGAGCTTCCGGAGGTTTCCACGGAGATCTACTACGATGTCTGTGAGGAGCTGAAGGGTGTGTTTGGAGGGGTGGGGCCTGGACACCCAGGGGGTGGCGCCATAATGCAGGAGGCCTCCAGCTGGGACCGACGGGAGGAGCAGCAGGAGGAGACAAAGGAGGAGAAGGAGGAGCAGTCTGCCTTCAAGTTCTCCTTCTTCCAAGATGAGACGCAAACGAGCAAGGAGACAGGTGAGGTGTCTGTCCGTCCTTCCGTCTATCTTTCTGTCTGTCTCTCTGTCTATCTGTCTGAAGTAGATTCTTCCTCATGTTCTGTTCAAAGACACTGTGTGTGTGTGTGTGTGTGTGTGTGTGTGTGTGTGTGTGTGTGTGTGTGTGTGTGTGTGTGTGTGTGTGTGTGTGTGTGTGTGTGTGTGTGTGTGTGTGTGTGTGTGTGTGTATAGAGTATCAGGTCGAGGCCATCAAAGAACCGCGGGTGTCGTGGCAACTAGAGTCTGGTTTCCAGGACAGCAGCTCGGAAGATGACGATGATGATGATGCTGCTGCTGATGAAGAAAAGGTCCAGCAGAGCCGCTGTGATCCTGCAGAGTAAGACCCTCTGTGACTTCAGTATTTATTGTTGAAGTCTAGGGTCATTAACAGATCTACTCTACTCTCCATGTGTTAGGATCATTAACACATGTACTCTACTGTCCATGTGTTGGGATTGTTTCATTCAACACATTTGGAGACCATTGGTTGAGTTGGAGGAGTTCATGTTCATGTCATGCTCCGGCCTCGTGTTCCTGTGGGCCGAGTCGCTCCAAGAGCCCCGCTCAGCCCGGCGGGGAGGAGCCTATTTTTCGCGTCGCCCAGGGTTAAAATATTTTCAACTTTCATGCTGACCTTTCGGCGATGCTCAGCGCTAACCAATCACATTCCAATACGATATTGTATGACATAATGAATACACGGTTTTATTGAGGAATAAGTCATATATATATATATATATATATATATATATATATATATATATATATATATATATAGTACTCTATAAATAAAGTGTGTGTGTGTGTGTGTGTGTGTGTGTGTGTGTGTGTAGGGAGAGCGTGACATCCTCTAACAGAGATTTATTCTTCTACTACCCTGAGGACAGCAGACTGACAGGTACACACGCTGTTACACACTGTCACACACACACACACACACACACACACACACACACACACACACTGTTACACTCACACTGTGTCTCTGTCTCTCAGAGGGTCCTCAGTCATTCTGTCGTTCATCTCAGCTGAAGGAAGACGACTGGGAGGAGAAAAGAAACGCACTCATACAGGTGTCACACACACACACACACACACACACACACACGCACAGTTGCACACACCAGGTCACATGTTAATGTCGTGTTTCCTCTCAACAGGACTGTCGCAATACCCACAAGAAAGCCCGCAGGAAATGCACCAAGAAGCGCTGAGGATTGTGGGTAACCATGTGGTGCTGCTGTGGTGAAAGGATGTGAGGTCATCTCCTTTCAGCTTCCTGTTTCTGTGTTCCTGCTTCCTGTTGTATAAATGTGAAACTTCTATAAATTCCAGGAACACAATTGGCTCCATCATTTCTTTCAATAGTTAACCGCAGGTTTGCTTCCAGTGTGAATCTTGGTTACAGTCTGGATCTTGGTTACAGTCTGAATCATGGTTACAGTCTGAATCATTTTTATTTTATTTTAAAGCAGCAAAACTTTTCTTCAGCTTGTTGTTTGTTGTCTGTCAGAACTATGAGTACAGTCAGAGTAACAAGACACACTGACCAGGCTTTTTATGGAGAGAAGATGCTGGAGGGGCCAATAACAATATAACAATATAGTACAGAATAGAAACAGGTGGGATAGGTTTAGCTGGTGGGATAGGTTTAGCTGTGGAAACAGGAAATGGGTTAGGTTAGTGTTATGTTTGATAAGAGCTCTGTTTATAGTCATTAAAAGCAACTGCTTTAACTGTTTCTTTCTAAACCTTTGCGGATGATATACAGTGAAACCATAGGATTGAACCATAGGATTAAACAATAGGATTAAACAATAGGATTGAACCATAGGATTAAACCACAGGTAAACGGAAATTGAACATGCGTGTCTTTTCTCTCTGAGAGCTGTTCTGCGTCCTTAAAAGGAAACTTTATTATTAACTGCAGTTACATATTATTATAGCCCGACGGACCAGCAGGCTTTCAAAATAACATGGTGTCGCTCGACGCGCACAAAATCGATTACCTATCGGTTATAAATCGATTAAAATGACGACATGGGTGTGGTTATGGGTGGTCACGAGCTGTGTGTGTGTGTGTGTGTTAATAAAGTTTGGAGACGTTTGAATGAGTCAGCTGCTGCTCACATCATAACAAAGATGGCCGCGGGGAAGCTGGAAGTGACAACCCTCTAGAGCAGGAACCCGTCAAACTAACCCCGTAGATAGAGGAGGTGCCGATAGAGGAGCGGCTAGAGGAGGTGCTGGGAGCAGATAGAGGAGGTGCTGGGAGCAGATAGAGGAGCGGCTAGAGGAGGTGCTGGGAGCAGATAGAGGAGCAGCTAGAGGAGGTGCTGGGAGCAGATAGAGGAGCAGATGGAGGCGGCCGGAGGAGCGGATGAGCGGAGGAGGAGCGCCTGTATCTTGGGCTCGGAGCTGGTGGAGAGCTACACCGTAATATATCATACATGATATATTAATATTATATTTTATATTTTATATATGTATTATTGTATTAACCAGAGCATGCACGGAGGAGGCCTCATGTCTCTGGTTACTTTCTGTTAGTACTTAAATGTGCTTACTAAGCTGTTATATCGGTTATGTCTCTGTTACTAGTAGTTTAAATGTGCTTACTAAGCTGTTATAGGTTATATATAATAATAATAATAATAATAATAATTAATAAGAGTGTGTGTTGCAGGTGTACGTCATCCAGGTGACGGACGGAGAGCACCGATGGACCGTTAAACACAGATACAGCGACTTCCACGAGCTGCACGAGAAGGTAGATCAATATAGATAACTATAGATCATCATAATAATTTAATACAGCTCCTATAGGAGGACCACTTCATCATAAACTAGAGGTCTATATGAATAATAATAATAATAATAATAGCAATAACTCTTCATAAACTAGAGGTATATATGAATAATAATAATAACTTCATAAACTAGAGGTCTATAATAATAATAATAACTCTTCATAAACTAGTGGTCTATATGAATAATATTAATAATAATAATAATAATAATAATAATAATAATAACTCTTCATAAACTAGAGATCAAAGGCCAGTTGTAACCTGGTTACCATGGTAATCAGGTTTCCTAACCGCCATGTTAACACAGTTACCTTTCCGGCCAGAGGGAAACCCGGTTAGGACAACCAGGTAACTTGATGCTTATCCATGTTACAGGTTTCGGTTAATTCATGTGGAACCGCGTTTCGGAGGGCGGGGGGGTGGCTGAATTAACTGTAACCTGGTTACCATAACCTGGTTAAAACAGTAAAAGAAAAACACAGTGCTCATGATCTTGACCTGTGTCTTTCATTAAAAAGTCTAATAGCAGAGGGGACAAATGACAAGCTAAACCTCTTGGTTTTAATTGACCTTTGCAGCAGCCTGCTACTGCCACGGTTGTGAGTTGGAACCTCCTATATAAGGGGTGGGTAGGATCTCTAAGTATCCGCTCAGCTTTATCAACAACAAGATCTGCCCAATGTGGGTGACTGACGTCTGACTGCATCCAATAATTTTGCTTGCTGTCTTCACCAGACGCTGCAACTTATCCTGGTCTCCTTTGCGCATGTTTCCAAAAACACAAACCAAGCCAAAGGACAGCACGCTCTGAAGGACTGTCTTGTAAAACAATTCCAAGATTGTACAGTCCACCTGGAAGTAGTTTAGTTTACGCAGAAAAAACATCTGTTGTTGTAGTTTTTTTTAACTTAGACGTAGTGCATATTTCAAATTTGAGTTTGTCATCGATTTCAATACCAAGGTATTTATAGCTACTAACCCTCTCAATTGTTTTGTCATTTACAGTGCTGTTGGGGATCTCACTTTTTTGACGTCTGAAATCTATTACCATTTTTTGTTTTATTTGCTATAAATCTAGAAATCTATTACACTTTTGTTTTATTTGCATTAACAGCCAGGAAGTTGTCTCTACACCATTTGGTGAAGTTACTCACCTCTTCCTCAAAACTGGTTAGCACTGAGCTATCTGGATTCAAATACCCCACAATGGCAATGTCGTCTGCGTATTTGAAGAAAGTGTGTGTGGATGTGCTAGCTCGGCACTCATTAGTATAGCGTGTGTAGAGTAGAGGGGACAAAACACACCCTTGAGGGGCCTAGAGGTGGAGATGGCTGAGTTAAACCTAACCCAGTCCTGTTTGTTAAAAAACTGTTAATCCAGATTATGAGTTTGTGATTAACCCCTAGACCTGCCAGTTTATCCACCAACAGGTGGGGCTGTATGGTATTAAAAGCACTGCTGACATCAATGAAGACAATTTTAACAAAGGTACTCGGCCTTTCTAGATGTTCCCATATACTGTTGGTCATTGTCAGCAGTGCATCATCCACCCCTCTACTTAGTTGGTAAGCAAACTGGTGGGGGTCAAGACATGATGAAACTTCAGTTAGCAGGTGGTTTAACAATATCTTTTCAAGACACTTCATAGGAACTGAAGTTAATGCAACTGGTCTCAGGTCATTCATTTCTTTAGGCCTATTGTGTTTAGGTACTGGTATTATTAGGGACAGCTTCCACTGATCTGGTATCAGTCCCGTTTCCACTGAACGTTGGAACAGCCTCTGAAATGGGGTTGCCAGTGAGTCGGCGAATGCCTTCAGGACCTTGCAGCTGATCCCGTCTGGCCCTTGTGATTTCCTGGTATGGAGCTGAGAAAATTGTTTCCTGACATCATCAATGGAGATAGCAAAGTCCCTGTCAGTTAAATATTTTATTCTATCTATTGCCTTTATCTGTTGTTCAGAATAATCAACCTCATCAAAGCGGCAATACAATTGATTTAATTCCAAAGAAAATACATAGTCATCTGCCACATTTAAAGTATGCATTTTAGGTTTATACCCAGTCATGATTTGTAGGCCTTGCCAGGCTCTCCTTGCATCATGACTAAAAAATGACTGCACTTTATTTTTATAAGATGCTTTACATTCCATGATTTTCTTTCTAATTTTATACTGCACAGCTTTAATATCTGCTTTGGCACCTCCTAATTGAAATAGTCTCCTTTTTTCAGTTCTTTCAGTTCTGGGGTGACCCATGGTTTATTGTTTGGATAGAGTTTGATTGTCTTTTTTGGAATACATAAATCCTCACAGAACTGTATGTATCCTGTTACCACGGTCGCAGCATCATTAATGTCCGAGGTGTCCATGATTACATCCCAGTCGGTGCTGTCCAGGCATCCACGCAGGGCTGCTGTTGAGTCAGCAGACCAGCATTTAACCTCCCTTGTCTGGACCTTTTCGCGGCGTATCAGGGGCTGGTATGCTGGTATGAGCCGGATCATATTGTGGTCTGACTTTCCTAACCCTGGCAGGGCTTTGGCATAGTATGCTTTTTCTATATTACCATAGCACAGATCAAGGCAAGCCTCGTCCCGGGTGGGACATGACACATACTGATGGTAGGTTGGTAACAGTTCATTTAGACTGCAGAGGTTAAAGTCTCCCAGGATAAACATTGCTGCATCAGGGGATTTTGCCTCTGTCTGTGCCACCAGATCATGTATGATTTTGCCCGCCTCCTCTGTGTCAGCAGAGGGTGCAATGTAGACAATAAAAATACAGACCTGGTTTATCTCACGGGGAAGGTAGTATGGTCTAAGGTTCACTGCTAAAATTTCAATGTCCTTTGTACAAAGTCTGTTTCTGACAGTCACCTGTGATGGGTTGCAGTACTTGTTTATAAACATGCACACGCCCCCTCCCTTGCTTTTACCGGAGCTCGCGTTTCGGTCCGCCCGAACCACAGAAAACCCCTCCAGGTCGATGGCAGATTCAGGGTCTGTCTCGTTGAGCCATGTTTCCGACAGACAGATCAGACAATACTGACGATAATCCGACAGATATTGCACACTTGCCCGGAGTTTGTCAACTTTGTTCCGTATACTCTGCACGTTGCCAAGCATGATGGATGGTAGTGGCGGTCGAAAAGGCTTTCTCCTGAGACGCATCCGCACACCGCCTCTCCTGCCGCGTTTCCTCGTTTTAGTAGTGCCCTGTTTTCGGCAGACAGCGACTGATGATGATGATAAGTTAATTTGGGATGCGTAGTGAAGTTTCCTTGAGGCTGAGCAATGCCTCTCACGTATATATAATACTGGGTTGTGGTGGCCCAGCTGAGATCCCATTCGCCGACAGTATATAATCAACCAGGCTGGCGATCAGAACCAGAATTAAAGCAGTAACGCCGTGTGTAACCGTGTCGCCGCACTGAGCATGCGCCACTCACACTGTCTCGCAGTATGACTGTTAGCTCCCCTAGCAGCAATATGACTGACAGTTCGCCCCTAGCAGCAGTGTGACTGTTAGCTCCTCCCTAGCAGCAGTATGACTGTTAGCCCCCCCCTAACAGCAGTATGACTGTTAGCTCCCCTGGCAGCAGTATGACTGTTAGCTCCCCCCTAGTAGCAGTATGACTGTTAGCTCCCCCCTAGTAGCAGTATGACTGTTAGCTCCCCCCTAGTAGCAGTATGACTGTTAGCTCCCCCCTAGTAGCAGTATGACTGTTAGCTCTCCTAGCAGCAGTATGACTGTTAGCTCCCCCCTAGTAGCAGTATGACTGTTAGCTCCCCCCTAGCAGCAGTACGACTGTTAGCTCTCCTAGCAGCAGTACGACTGTTAGCTCTCCTAGCAGCAGTATGACTGTTAGCTCCTCCCTAGCAGGCAGCACTATGACTGTTAACCCCCCCCCCCTAAAAGCAGTATGACTGTGAGCTCCACTCGCAACAGTATGACTGTCAACACCCCCCTAGCAGCAGCAGTTTGACTGTCAGCTCCCCCCTAGCAACAGTATGACTGTTAGCTCCCCTAGCAACAGTATGACTGTTAGCTCCCCTAGCAGCAGTATGACTGTAAACTCCCCCCTAGCAGCAGTATGACTGTCAACTCCCCCCTAGCAACAGCAGTTTGACTGTCGGCTCCCCCCTAGCAACAGTATGACTGTTAGCTCCCCTAGCAGCAGTATGACTGTTAGCTCCTCCTAGCAGCAATATGACTGTTAGCTCCTCCTAGCCACAGTATGACTGTTAGCTCCCCCTAGCAGCAGTATTATTTATATATGGCGTTTCTGTATTGCAGCTGGGTGCTGATTGGCTGGTGGACAAGCAGCTCCTCCCCCCGAAGAAGATGCTGGGGAAGAACTCTCCTGGCCTGGTGGAGAGGAGGAGGCGAGAGCTAGAGGCCTACCTACAGACTCTCCTCCTCCTCCCCTCTCCCACACCTCCCCCTCTCGCCTCCTTCCTGCACTTTGACCTCTACGTAAGATGTGTGTGTGTGTGTGTGTGTGTGTGTGTGTGTGTGTGTGTGTGTGTGTGTGTGTGTGTGTGTGTGTGTGTGTGTGTGTGTGTGTGTGTGTGTGTGTGTGTGTGTGTGTGTGTGTGATAGCTACATGTTATTTGTCACAGTTTACAGCATATATCATATACTTTACTACTGTCTGTCTCTCTACCTGTCTGTCTCTACCCGTCTGTCTACCTGTATGTCTCTCTACTGTCGGTCTCTCTACCTGTCTGTCTACCTGTCTCTCTACTGTCTGTCAGGAAAGAAGCGGTGTCGCAGCATCGTTGGCTAAGGCCTTGTTTCACAGAGGTGAGCTTCCTGTAGACCTTTAACCTTCATAGGTCATAGTCTCTATCTACCTGTCTCTCTACCTGTCTGTGTCTAACCTGTCTGTTCTACTTGTCTGTCTCTCTACCCGTCTGTTTCTCTACCTGTCTCTCTACCTGTCTGTGTCTCCAGGTGAGGACCTGCTAGCAGGAGGCCAGGTGTTTTCTCTGCGGCCGCTCCAGCTGCACTCTGTGTGGGAGCAGCTGCACCTGTCCACCCCCTGCGGAGCAGACACACACACACACCTGGGGCACATCCTGGACTTCACCTGCAGACTGCGCTACCTCAAGGTACACACACACACACACACACACACACACACACACACACACACACACACACACACACACACACACACACACACACACACACACACACACACACACACACACACACACATACACACACACACACACACACACTATTGACTGTTGTCAATCTATAGATGTATAGACATCTATCTATCTATCTATCTATCTATCTATCTATCTATCTATCTATGTATAGATAGATAGATATATGTCTATAGATGTATAGATATCTATAGATTCATAGATAGAGGGTTAGGGTTATCTATACATCTATAGATGTATACATACTATACATATAGAGATAGATATCTATATAGATAGATATCTATCTATATAGATGTAAAGATCTTATAGATATCTATCTTTCTATCTTATAGATATCTATCTGTCTATAGATGTATAGATATCTATCTTTCTATCCATCTCTATCTATAGATAGACCAAACCACTTCTCCTTTTCTGAATGTAAATTGTGTGATCTTATTCATTATAATAAAACCAATGTGGTGGATTAAAGGTGCTGTAGCTAAGATTTAAGAGCTATTTAATATTTTAAGGTAGGGGTCTAGTTTCAAAATCTTGCTCTCTTACGCTCTTTTCTGCTCTCTCTCTTTACTACTCTCAGATCTTACCTACATCACCTTTAATGTTGTAATAATAATAATAATAATAATAATAATAATATCCAGCTGATTGTAAGATGTGGTGTGTTGTGATTGGTCAGATCCAGGGCACGCAGGGACCAATAGGAACCAGTAACATCCATGAGAGCAGCCTGACCTTTGACCTGTCCATCTTCAAATCCCTGCTGCATGTGGAGGTTAGTTTGACCTCTGACCACCTTTCTCCTCTCCCAGCATGCCTTTCTGCTGACGTGTGATTGAATGTGTGATTGACAGGTGATGTGTTTGACAGTATGAACGTGTGATTGACATGTGATTGACAGTATGAACGTGTGATAGACAGTATGAATATGTGATTGACGGTGTGAACGTGTGATTGACAGGTGACGTGTGATTGACAGTATGAACATATGATAGACAGTGAACGTGTGATTGACAGGTGACATGTGATTGACAGTATGAACATATGATAGACAGTGAACGTGTGATTGACAGTGAACGTGTGATTGAAAGGTGACATGTGATTGACAGGCGATGTGTGATAGACAGTATGAACGTGTAATTAACTGTATGAATTCGTGATTGACAGTAACGTGTGATTGACAGGTGAGTGAGTGCTCCTCCCAGCAGATCCAGGGTCTCCCCAGCCTCCGCAGAACGCTGGTGACCCTCAGCATCCACAACACCACGTCCTCAATGACGGTACGACACTCATGGGACCTGATGATGATGATGATGATGATGATGATGATGATGATGATGATGATGTCATAGTGGTCATGTAACCAGATGATGTCATGTGATGTTGTAGGCCATTTTGGCTCCAGAGGCAAGTGAGTTTCCCCAGTGGGAGGCGGAGTCAGCAGAAGGGGCAGGGCCTGGGTCACATGTGACCGCCGTTATTCCTCTGTGGCGGAAACTGACGACCCTTGACCTGAGTCATAACACCATCACCGAGATAGACGCCTCCATGGTAACTACCATAACTATATATAACCCTAGTAGACCTGAATCATAATGCCATCGCCGAAATGGACGCCTCCATGGTGAGTCACCACCCTAGTAACTACCACAGCTATAACTAACTACACCAGTACCACCCTAGTAACTACCATAACTATATTAAGCCTAGGAACTACAACAACTATAATTACTATATCACTACTGCCCTAGTAACTACTATAACTAACCCTAGTAACCCCACCACCACTACCACCACCTCTGTCTGGGACTGGACTAGCTGACCAGCCATGGGTGTACTGGTTTTGTGTTCTACAGAAACTGGTTCCAGAAGTGGAGTTTCTGGACTTGAGCCACAATCAGCTGCAGTCTGTAGACCACCTCCAGGTACCAGTTACTATACCTGTTAATAAACCAGTTAATATACCAGATAAACCAGTGAATATACTAGTAAATGGTTGTAATGGTGTGTTTGTTTTCAGCACCTGTACAACCTGGTCCACCTGGACCTGTCCTACAACGCTCTGCAGGTCCTGCAGTCAGCCCACACCCGTCTGGGGAACATCCGCACCCTCAACCTGGCCGGGAACCGCCTGGAGCAGCTCTCTGGCCTCAGCAAACTGTACTCCCTGGTCAACCTGGACCTCAGCCACAACCTGCTAGCACAGGTTAGCATGCTAACGCTACACCTGTATGTATATGTTTATGTAAGTATGTATATCCAGGGCTCGACAGTGCGACCATTTCGCTCGCATATGCGAGTAAAAATGTTCAAACGTGAATTTATTTTTAGAAGCACGTGTGTGAGTGAAATTTCTATTTTGGAATTAAAATAAAGTAAATCACGTTACCGGCTTTCACACATAGGATAGGTGTGTGTGTCTAGCTGATGGAGGTGTGTGTGTCTGTGTGTGTGTGTGTGTATATATTTATATAAGTGTGTGTCTGTTTGTACCTGCAGGAGGTGCAGTGTGTGTGTGTGTGTGTGTATATTTATATTAGTGTGTGTGTGTATATTTAAATGTGTGTGTGTGTGTGTGTGTGTTGTGTGTGTGTGTGTGTGTGTGTGCGTGTGTGTGTAGCTTCAGGAGGTGCGGCATGTAGCAGGTCTACCATGTCTGGAGAGGCTGGTGCTGACCCACAACCCTCTCTGCTGCTGCCCAGACTACCGCACCCGCACCCTGGCTCTGTTCTGGGACCGTGCCACAGAGGTCCTATCTCCTTATACCCTACCTTCTACCTCCTCATACCCTATACCCTACCTCCAACCTCCT
This sequence comes from Merluccius polli, assembly GCA_030340625.1. Classification (NCBI taxonomy): domain Eukaryota; kingdom Metazoa; phylum Chordata; class Actinopteri; order Gadiformes; family Merlucciidae; genus Merluccius; species Merluccius polli. The sequence goes on from JAOPHQ010002331.1 coordinate 76,171, forward strand.
CATACCCTACCTCCTACCTCCTCATATCCTACCTCTTACCTCCTCATACCCTATACCCTACCTCCTACCTCCTTATGCCCTATACCCTACCTCCTCATACCCTACCTCCTCATACCCTACCCCCTACCTCCTCATACCCTACCTCCTCATACCCTATACGCTACCTCCTCATACCATACACCCTACCTCCTAATACCCTATACGCTACCTCCTCATACCATACACCCTACCTCCTCATACCCTACCTCATACCCTATCTCCTACCTCCTCATACCCTACCTCCTAATACACTACCTCCTACCTCCTCACACCCTACCTCCTCCGACCCTACTTCCTTATACACTACCCCCTACCTCCTCATACCCTACCTCCTCATACCCTACCCCCTACCTCCTCATACCCTACCTCCTCATACCCTATACGCTACCTCCTCATACCATACACCCTACCTCCTAATACCCTATATGCTACCTCCTCATACCATACACCCTACCTCCTCATACCCTACCTCCTACCCTATCTCCTACCTCCTCATACCCTACCTCCTATTACACTACCTCCTACCTCCTCATACCTTACCTCCTCACACCCTACCTCCTCCGACCCTACTTCCTTATACACTACCCCCTACCTCCTCATAACTTACCTCCTTCCCTTACTCCTGCCCTACCTACTACCTTCTCTCCTACCTCCTACCCTACCTCCTACCCTCTCTCCTTCCTTCCGTCCTTCCTTCCTTCCTTCCTGCCTAACTACCTTCTTACTCTCTTGTTTAGTTGCTTGTCCATTACCTGTGTGTGTGTGTGTGTGTGTGTGTGTGTGTATGTATGTATGTATGTATGTATGTGTGTGTGTGTGTGTGTGTGTGTGTGTGTGTGTGTGTGTGTGTGTGTGTGTGTGTGTGTGTGTGTGTGTGTGTGTGTGTGTGTGTGTGTGTGTGTGTGTAGGTGTGCCTGGATGGTACAGCCACCTCCCAGCAGGAGGTAGATACTGTAGAGGTGCTAAAAGCCATCCAGAAAGCTAAAGAAACCAAAGTCCACAGCAGCGACAAGAGGGTGAGTAAACACCCAGACATCACCTCCTTCTGCTCATCCTCCTCCTCGCTCATTGCTCCTCTTCCTCCTCCTCAGGTTGCTGAGGAGACCAGCCTGTCTCTCCTATCTGCTGCTCCTCCTGCCGTCTCCTCCTCTTCCTCCTCCTCCCCCTCTCTCCGGAAGGTCTACTGCTCTAGTCAAGGTAACCATGTATGTATCCTCCTACAGAGTAGACCTACCTAACCCCTCACTACCTAACCCTTCACTACCTAACCCCTCAATACTAAACCCCTCACCCTCTAACCCCTCAATACCTAACCCCTAACTATCTAACGCCTCACTACCTAACCCCTAACACCTAACTACCTAACCGCTAACTACCTAACACCTCACTCCTTAAACCCTAACTACCTAACCCCTCACTACCTAACCACTCACTATCTAACCCCTCACTATCTAACCCCTCACTACGTATCCCCTAACCCCTCACTACCTAACCCCCAGATAAAAGTCTTCTGTTCTTATGGCTAGCAGTAGATTCCTACCACACTGTGTATGTATGTATGTATGTATGTATGTATGTATGTATGTATGTATGTATGTATGTATGTATGTATGTATGTATGTATGTATGTATGTATGTATGTATGTATGTATGTATGTATGTATGTATAGTATATGTGCATATATACACTCACCGGCCACTTTATTAGGTACACCTTGCTAGTACCGGGTTGGACCCCCTTTTGCCTTCAGAACTGCCTTAATCCTTCGTGGCACAGATTCAACAAGGTACTGGAAACATTCCTCAGAGAGTTTGGTCCATATTGACATGATAGCATCACGCAGTTGCTGCAGATTTGTCGGCTGCACATCCATGATGCGAATCTCCCGTTCCACCACATCCCAAAGGTGCTCTATTGGATTGAGATCTGGTGACTGTGGAGGCCATTTGAGTACAGTGAACTCATTGTCATGTTCAAGAAACCAGTCTGAGATGATTCGCGCTTTATGACATGGCGCGTTATCCTGCTGGAAGTAGCCATCAGAAGATGGGTACACTGTGGTCATAAAGGGATGGACATGCAGGGGTTAAAGTTTTCCGTCGCTATGACGGAAATCCGTCAACTCGGCTCTCCCGTGGTCCCACCAGAAAGGCAGAGTGAGAACCGCATATAAAGAAAAAATAAGAATTTCGAGAGCCTTTAAAAATTCCTACAGTAGTACAGACCATGAATGCAACGCTCCACGTATCCTAGCAACATTCAACCCATAAGTCCGTGCGTTTTTGTTGACAGAAGTGGTAGCTCTAGTAGTCGCCGGTAGTAGAAAACTACACGTCTTTCTCAAAGCAGAAACGTACAATTGAAAATGAAAACCGTCGGTTTAACCCCGCCTGGACGGATAAATATTTATTTATGTTACCGCCAAGTTTAAATGCCAAACCGATGAGTTTAATTTGTAATGAGTGTCGCGGTTCTGAAAGACTACAGCGTGCGGAGGCACCACGTTGAGAAACACCCGACTTTCCGCGCAAACTTTCCAGACGGATCTCAGGAGAGGGACCCGTGCAAACGCGCAGTTTAGTGCATCGTACGGAGCTGTACTACAATGGTACGTTCATGCACAGCCCAAGAGAGAGCTGCAGAAAACAACAAACGTTACTACTAATGTGCACTAGTTAGTTTTTATGCACTTTGAGATGCTCCTCGATCAGGTATGACCAAAATGTTTATTTTTTTTATTTCAAAAGTAGAAAGAAGTGTTGCTACTAGGGATGGGCATAATTAATCGATGATCGGGTTAAGAAATGTGTCGATCAATTTATATTGTTATCGATCAAAATGACGTTGTGTTGCATACTGTGAGTCTTGAAGCGGTGCGGTGATCGCGGCTTTAGTTCCCCGTGTCTGATCGCTGTAATTCAGAGCGTGAATATCGGTTGAATATCTAATATCTTTCTAACTTTAAAAAACACTTTAGTATTTTTTAAAACGATAGTCGCACATCCCTCGTAACCAGAGCCCCCCCCCCCCCCCCCCCCCGCTCAACAATCGCGCAACCGAAATGTTCCGCCAGCACCAGCACCACCGATTATTGATTAATGACCGATCGCGTACTGCGGTCAAGACAGCCGTCTCTCGGTTTCGCGTGGTCATGCCAGCCGCTCCAACATTTTCAATATTTCCATAACTGTGACATTTTAACAAAAAGTTCAGCCTCATATCTGTTTTCTGACTAAGGTATTTCTTTTAGATAGTTCATGCAATTGTTTCTAAATGTGTGGCTCATCTTTTCCGAGCGCCGGCTGCAAATTGTGTCGGCATATGTCGGCCTTTTTTTCAAAACAGTTATACAGTTTAATGCCCACTTTTACTGCTTTTACTGCACTTTTGATGGCATATATATATATATATATATATATATATAATACTGGTTTCATGCCCTGGCTTTGAACTAGACGGGATAATGGACCACGTGGTGTTTAAATATCGAGGCGGTAACACTTTACAATAAGGTACGCAAAAACATGGGTAGTTACTGAGGAACGAATGAGTAACGAATGATGAACGACCGGGGCCCTAACTGGGGCCCTAACTGGGCCCTAAGTGACAGTTACTCAGTAACGAATACAGTCATTCGTTACTCATTCGTTCCTCAGTAACTACCCGCGTTTTGCGTACCTTATTGTAAAGTGTTACCATCGAGGCAGTATGCGGCCATGACCCAAAGTGATACCTAAATAAATTTTCAGTCAGATGATTTTTTTTTGCTTTAACCCCTGGACATGGTCAGCAACAATACTCAGGTAGTCTGTGGCTTTGACACAATGCTCAATTGGTACTAATAAGCCCAAAGTGTGCCAGGAAAATATCCCCCACACCATTACACCACCACCACCAGCCTGAACCGTTGATACAAGGCAGGATGGATCCATGCTTTCATGTTGTTGACGCCAAATTCTGACCCTACCATCCGAATGTCGCAGCAGAAATCGAGACTCATCAGACCAGGCAACGTTTTTCCAATCTTCGATTGTCCAATTTTGGTGAGCCTGTGCGAATTGTAGCCTCAGTTTCCTGTTCTTAGCTGACAGGAGTGGCACCCGGTGTGGTCTTCTGCTGCTGTAGCCCATCCGCCTCAAGGTTCGACGTGTTGTGCGTTCAGAGATGCTCTTCTGCATACCTCTGTTGTAACGAGTGGTTATTTGAGTTACAGTTGCCTTTCTATCAGCTCGAACCAGTCTGGCCATTCTCCTCTGACCTCTAGCATCAACAAGGCATTTGCGCCCACAGAACTGCCGCTCACTGGATATTTTCTCTTTTTCGGACCATTCTCTGTAAACCCTAGAGATGGTTGTGCGTGAAAATCCCAGTAGATCAGCAGTCTCTGAAATACTCAGACCAGCCCGTCTGGCACCAACAACCATGCCACGTTCAAAGTCACTTAAATCACCTTTCTTCCCCATTCTGATGCTCGGTTTGAACTGCAGCAGATCGTCCTGACCATGTCTACATGCCTAAATGCATTGAGTTGCTGCCATGTGATTGGCTGATTAGAAATTTGCGTTAACGAGCAGTTGGACAGGTGTACCTAATAAAGTGGCCGGTGAGTGTATATATATATATATATATATATATATATATATATATATATTAGTGGTGGGCATAGATTAATTTGTTTAATCTAGATTAATCTCACTGTAATCTTGGAATTAATCTAGATTAAAATGGCTCATTTGAATTCTGTCGAAGGCATTCATAATATGTGTGTGCTACCTACATAATGACTAAAAGTCTAATTGTAACCCACCCCGGACCTACGACCGACGTGGGGGGCGTGCGCGCGATCGTAACCCATCCAGGACCTACGACTGACGGGGGGGGGGGGGGGGGGGGGGGGGGGTTCGGGGTGCGCGCTATCGTAACCGTAAGAATTCAAATGAGCCATTTTAATCTAGATTAATCTAGATTAATTCCAAGATTACAGTTAGATTAATCTAGATTAAACAAATTAATCTATGCCCACCACTAATGAATCAATAAATATAAATATAAATATATATATAAATATATATATATATATATATATATATGTATGTGTGTGTATGTGTATATATGTGTGTGTGTGTGTGTGTATTGATGAACTGATGATGGGTGTCATAGGATTGTGTACTTCTGTCTGATGAAAGAACTTCAGCTCCAGCCAATCACAGCTGTGTAATGTTTTCTGTCTGTTTCTAGAAGTAAAGAGCAGAGAAGAAGAAGTAGTTTGCCCCCGCCTCATCTGTCCTGTTGCCTCCTCCCTCCTCCTCTCACAGGTTGGTGACGCTACCTGTTAGCATAGCTTTTATACTGTAAGGTTCTGACAAAGTTCACGAGTACATGGAAGGTACACAGTGCAGACAGTCTTTTGCCTTTCATAATCCAGCTGTGCATTTCCCACAATCTTTGCGTGTCGTTTCCCTTTTCTGTTTTTCCGGTACCTTATGAAATGAGTCTCATGCTGAGGCACTTTGTGTGACGTTAGCGTTGCTGTTAGCGTACCTGCTAGCGGCAGGTATGGCGGACGGCAGGTATACGGACAGCAGGTATGTGAATGGCAGGTACGCTGACGACAGGTTTGTGCAGAGTCGTGAGTCATGTTTGTCGGCGCGGACCCTTTCTGTGTATGGTATGGCTGGACTATGAATTGGGCTTAAGCACAGCTAGCCTAGATTCATACTTATTGGCTCTCCTCCGCCCAGATCCCGCCCTCTGCTGTCTGTCCGTCTCCCCTCCTGTCCAATCAAACTGCTCCGTACTGCAGTCCTGGAGGCGAAGCTACAGATGCAACCAGGTTGGGAATGTTACCAGTACATATACAGTGTGTGTGTGTGTGTGTATATATATATATATATATATTAGTGGTGGGCCGTTATCGGCGTTAACGCGCTGCGATAACGCGAGACTCTTATCGCACGATAAAAAAATTATCGCCGTTAATCTATTCTCAAAGTTGGGTTGGGAGCTGGGTCTATACCGGATTTCCACCAAGGAAGGTAAGCGCCGCGGAACGGCTGCGCTGCGTAATGGCTGCTCGTCCCCCCCCCCCCCCCCCCCCGTCGGTCGTAGGTCTGGGCAGTGGCGCGTTAATGCACAGGCTTACCTGGGCTTCAGCCCGGGACCTCAGCCAATCAGGGGCCTCTTAAAAAAAATATATTTAAAAAAAAGATGCTAAACGTCCGTATTCGCGGTGTCATTACTGACCCCCCCCCCCCCCCCCCCCCCCCCCCCCCCAAATGAGCCATTTTAATCTAGATGAATCTAGATTAATTCCAAGATTACAGTGAGATTAATCGAATTAAACAAATTAATCTATGCCCACCACTAATATATACAATGGTGTTTCCTGTAGTATTTTTGACTGTTCTCTTCTCTGACAGCTCTCCTCACCCCCAAGACACTGCCAGTAGCCCCTGCCTCTCCCGCTTCTCCCTCTCCTCCCCCCTCCTCTGTCTCTCCTCCCACCTCCTCTCCCTTTCCTCCAACAAAGACTTCATTACCCGGCTGTCCTTCTGCCTGGCCTCGCTCCTCAGCCAGCAGGAGGGGCAGGAGGAGGAGGAGGAGGAGGCAGGGCTGACATCTAAACACAAAGACGTTCTTCTGCCTCCTGCTGGCTGCCCTAGGTAACCAATCAGAAACCTTCTCACTCGTCTAACTAGTTACGTCTAGTCAACTAGTTGGGTCTAGTTAGCTAGTTAGCTTGACTTAACTAGTTTCCTAGACCTAACTAGTTAGTTCTAGTTATGTGGTTAAGTCAGTTAACTGAACGTCACTTGATAAACACTCTGAACAACTGGTTTAATATAGAGCTCTAGTTAGACCAGGTCTAGTTAGACCAGGGCTAGACCAGCTCTTGTTAGACTAGCTCTAGACCAGGTCTGGTTAGACCAAGTCTACACCAGCCCTAGTTTGACCAGCTCTAATTAGACCAGCTCTAGTTAGACCAGGTCTAGTTAGACCAGGTCATGGGGAGCACCTCATTGTGAGGAATGAATATGATTGGATGAGGTGTTCTCCTCCAGGTCCAGCCCCACCTCCAGAGATGGGTACTTTGAGATGGGTCTGGGGGGGGAGTCCTCTCCCCGGACCCCTGCTGAGGAGCAGCCCAGAGCCAGGGAGGTGAGGTGGTGCTTCTGTGTGGAGGTGGAGGAGGAGGAGAAGAAGGAGGAGGAGGAGACGGAGATGGAGGAGGTGGAGAAGGAAGTGCAGCAGAAGGTGGGGTGCCTAGTGTTCACTGACCAGCTCCTGGGTCTGTTCTCCTTGTCAGCTGACTGCCCCTGGACCAATCACGACACAGGTACAAACACAGTCCAAGGTGGACAAGCATGTGTAACCATAGAAACCCAGCAGGAAGTCAATGTGTGTCTTGTTTCAGACCAGGAGGTGGATCCCTGTGTGGAGGATGTGGTGTCGAGTTTACAGAAGGAGTTCCTGCTGCCCTACGATAAGGTGCTGTTCTCCTGCTCCCTGCTCCCGGAGCCCTGGGTCTCCCTTGGTCTCCGCTCCAGATCCACCCAGCTCTGGTTTATCTTCCCCTCCCCCCAGGATACCTCCCTCTCAGCCCTGATCCAGACCAAGGTAGACCTAACCCTACTATAGAGCCCTTACCCTACGGTAGACCTAACCCTAACCCTAGCCCTAGCCCTAGCCCTACTGTAGACCTAACTCTACTGTAGACCTAACCCTAGACCTACTGTAGCCATAACCCTAGCCCTACTGTAGACCTAACCCTAGCCCTACTGTAGCCCTAACCCTACTGTAGCCTGAACCCTAGCCCTACTGTAGCCCTTACCCTACTGTAGCCCTTGCCCTACTGTAACCCTAGCGCTACTGTAACCCTAACGCTACTGTAGCCCTAACACTATTGTAGCCCTAACCCTATACCTACTTTAGACCTCAGAGTGCATCTGCTGTAGACTACTGGTGTGTGTGTTAAATTTCTAAAGTGATTGATGTGACCTACAGCTTCCTGTCAGTCCTGAGGTGCCACCACCCAATACCCAGAATCCTCAGCTGTTGCTGCAGTCGCTCCTCAGCTCCGGGGAGCAGCAGGAGGTACACGGAGGATATCCCGCCCACCTGCTCCTCCCTCCCTCTGGCCCCTCCCCCTGCCCCACCCACCTCCTGACAGACATCCTGAACCAGGAAGTAGCCTCCTCCAGGCCCCCCTGCCCTTCTCTTCCTCACCCCCCAACACCTGTGTGTGATGAAGGTGAACTTCAGTGCTCTTGCTGCCAGGGAGAGGAGCAGCACCTCCTGCTGCAGCGTGGCCCATGTACCTCTTGCTGCCAGGGAGAGGAGCTGCACCTCTTGCTGCAGGCTGGCCCGGGTTCCTCTGGGCGCCGTGGTCCTCCATCCTCGACACCGGGCTGACGGACCTCAACAGAAACACAGGTCTCTCTAAAGGATGACTGGTTGACTGGTTGGTTGGTTGACTGGTTGGTTAGTTGGGTGGTTGACTGGTTGGGGGTCCTAGGCCACGTTGGTGCCAGTAAAAAAAGAAAATATATATGTAGGCCTATACATATAGATGTACCTTTCTAACCCCTAACCCCTCACTACCTAACCCCCAGATATAGTCTCCTGTTCTTATGGCTAACAGTATGTTTCCTACCACACTGGATGTATGTATGTATGTATATATATGTATGTATTGTATAGTATATGTGTGTGTGTATGTATGTATGTATGTATGTATGTACATACACATATATACACATATATATATATATATATATATACTGTATATGTGTGTGTATATATGTGTACGTACATACATACAATATATATTAGTGATGGGCCGTTATTGGCGTTAACGCGCTGAGATAACGCGAGACTCTTATCGCGCGATAAAAAAATGATCGCCGTTAATCTATTCTCAAAGTTGGGTTGGGAGCTGGGTCTATACCGGATTTCCACCAAGGAAGGTAAGCGCCGCGGAACGGCTGCGCCGCGGAATGGCTGCGTCCTCTGCCCGGCGCCCCCCCCCCCCCCCCCCCCCCCCCCCCCGTCGGCCGTAGGTCTGGGCAGTGGCGCCTTAATGCACGGGCTTACCTGGGCTTCAGCCCGGGGCCTCGGCCAATCAGGGGCCTCTTAAAAGATATATATGTAAAAGAACGTCCGTATTCGTGGTGTCATTACTGCCCCCCCCCCCCCCCCCCCCCCTTCAACAATCGCGCACCTCTCCCACTCCGGTTGCACCCCCCCCCCCCCCCCCACAGAATTCAAATGAGCCACTTTAATGTAGATTAACCTAGATTAATTCCAAGATTACAATTAGATTAATCTAGATTAAAGAAATTAATCTATGCCCATCTCTAATATATATATATATGTGTGTGTGTGTGTGTGTGTGTACATACATACATACATACATACATACATGCATACTAGAGCCCGACCGATATGGGATTTTTAAGGCCGATACCGATACAAATATTTGATGATTTAAAAATCCGATATTCCGATATATCGGCCGATATATATATTTAAAAAAGAAATTCCAGAAACACGTAACAAAACATAAACAGATATCCCTAACATTAGTTATATGTAGTTATTTATGAGTCCTTGCTAAAATAATAAGATAATGCAGTGAACACACTTCACTGATGGGTCACACCGCAAGCGACATGAGCAGCAGGGGGCGCTGTTGCCGCTGGCTGCCGTCGCCAGGGGGGCGGGGCTGCGTCGCACCGACGCCGCTCATTTGCATAAAGTTAAACTAATTTCAACTCTCCGCGTTGCGCTGGACGCTGGCGTCGCGCTGGACGCTGGCATCGCGCTGCTCGCTGCCGCCGCGGCGCCGGCCGCTCCTCGTCGGCAGCGCTCATTGAAAATGAAGGACTGCCGGCCGCTTTTGCTGCTCATGTCGCTCGTGGTCGTGGATAACTTTGGTTTGTACATGCAAAGTGCAAAGTTTCAATGAAAATGCACTGCAGCACTAGCACTATTCACAACACACACACTATTCTGGATGACGGATCGAGAAAATGAAGAGTATATTACCTAGTTACCAACCTGTTATTTTTAGTAGATAGAGTATATTACCTAGTTACCAGTCTGTTATTAATAGTAGGTAGAGTATATTACAGTCTGTTATTATTAGTAGGTAGCAGTGGCGATTTTACTTGGGTACTGTTGGTACCGGCTGTTGTGTACCGGCGGTAAAGAAAGAAAAAGACCACCTATGCAATAAAAACATTTTACAGTTTATTTCAAGTGAGTTCATCTTTTCAAGTGAATGTTCACAGATGGGTGGTATGTGACAAAGGACATGCCAATACTGCCACAAAGCGGTGAAAAAAGGTCCGGCCAAATTTGTTAGGGTGCCACTAAATGAAAAAGTTAGTGGCACCAGTGCCACCAGTATAAATGTTAGTCTTGAGTCCTGGTTAGTAGATATTGGTTAGCTATTACTAGTGTGTAACTGGATGTGTGCTTCAGGGCCGGCCATGTGGTGGAGGTGGTGCTGGGTGGCTGGAGGCTGGGCATGGTGTTCCCTCTAGCCCAAGACAGGCTCTCCTTCCTGCAAGAGCTGGGCGCCAGGACAGCCTCTCTGGAGGGTCTGAGGACCGTGGCTCTGTCCAGACCAGCCGCTATGCAGACAGGTACCAGAAATACACATAACATTACACAAAACTATACTACAGAATACTACACTATACTACGTTTGTATACTACAGCATATTACACTAGAGACTAGCAGACAGGTAGTTGACTTGTGCTCCTGGTTCTTCTTCCAGACCTTTCTGGACCCAGACGGCCCCGGAGCACACTGGACCCACAAAGGTGTGAGGCTGGGGTTAAGTGTTATAGTTATAGTGTATATTATAGTTATAGTGTATAGTTACTAGTGTATAGTGATAGTGTTAGTATAGTTATAGATATATTGTTATAGATATACTGTCAGTATAGTTATAGATAGTGTTAGTATAGTTATAGTTATACATATAGTGTTAGTATAGTCATAGCTATAGTGTTAGTATAGTTATAGTAATAGATATTGTTAGTATAGATGTAGTGTTAGTATAGTTATAGTGTTAGTATAGTTATAGTTATAATGTTAGTATAGTTATAGTGTTATAGTTGCTCTGCTCATACATCAAATAATAATAATACACATGGAGAAGAACAGAAAATAAAAAAATAAAAACATCCCAGTTAGATGTGTATTCTAACTGAGCTGTACCCCACCCAGCTCTGAGCTCCAGAGGCTGAGTGAGGAGAACCAGCCCCCGCCCCACCTCCTCCCCAGTCTCTCCGCAGGACAGGTGCTACTGGCTGGTCTGTCGGGCGCGGAGCTGCAGGCCCTCTTTCACAGCTCCATAGCTCAGGTGGGTTTTCATAGGGACACCTCCATCAAATATATATATACAGGCATGAAAATCACTCACCTTTCGGCGAAATTCGCCGTTTTGAAGTCAAAACAGGTGACCTACGTGAATCGTGTAGATTCGACGAGAAAATGTTTGGTGGGGGGGGGGGGGGGGTTGAGCGGGTGAGCGCGCTAGCGCGTGCGCGGAAATATTGCGAAGGCTCGTGCCGGCTGACCTGAGCGTGCCCATTGAGGAGTCGGAGTGATAATTTACCGGACTGAATTTGGTGAGTGACAGTTTCACGTGAGTGACAGCGCGATCGTAAGCCACCCCGGACCTACGACCGACGGGGGGGCAGGTAGACACTAGACACCGCTAGACATACGGGACTCATACCGGTGATCGCGGCTTTAGTTCCCCGTGTCTGATCGCTGTAATTCGGAGCGTGAATATCGGTTGAATATCTAATATCTTTCTAACTTTAAAAAACACTTTAGTATTTTTTAAGACGATAGTCGCACATCCCTCGTAACTACGCCGTGAAGGTGAACCCTCCAGGACTCCGCTATTAACATGAACCGCTCCGCCGGAGGAGCCGCACGTCCACACGCACCGGACACCAAAATACAAACACACATGTTTTACATTTGATTGCTTTTAAATAAAGTTGTGTGCAGTTATACGGTTAAATACGATTATTAAAACCCTAATTATGACAGTCCTGGACCGGCCCAAAAATGTGCATCGGCTCACCCGGTACGCCCGATGGCCAGTCCACCCCTGCTTGTCCCGTTAGTTAAAAATAGTAATCCAATTGTGAAATCCGTGTTGTAATCGGCAGCATACAAGCTAGTTATATTGAAAAGTAAATAAAGATTCAGACGTGCTGCGTGATGATGTGTTCAGGTCGGCTCAGTAAAACGACTATTAGGTTATCATGATGCGTTCAAGTGTAATGTAAAGAAAAGGGAAATTGAGATTTTGGCGAGAAACATGAGTAATACAGTTGTATAGTATATTAAAAATCTGGAGGATCATGACTGACAAGGCAGACATGTTAATTTTTCTGCAAAAAAAACCCCTGTTAAATTATGAGATTATGTTTTATTTCCTTTTGTGTGACCCATATACATTATGACTTATTTTTCATTTGGTGCTGCTGATATATTCTTTCTATTGTTAGTTGTATGTCATTTCGAAGTGGCCTATTACATTAGCCATGTTTATTGAAGGCCAGAAACGTTTTTGTTATGCTCACTTGTTAAGCAATACCAGTTCTGTTGAGAACAAATTGTCGCGTCATCTTTCCACCAAATAATAGAAAAGTATCGATAGTGGTATCGATAAAGACTCGGATCGATAAGGAGTATCGATAAAGGTATCGATATCAATAAATATTAACGATCCCCATCCCTAGTTATAGTGCTTCTTTATAATATTACTTGTATTTCCAGGATGGAAATATTATTTATTTAATACAATATTTTTTCAGAACCTGTGCTTGGCTTATTATTACATCCACTCAACTCATTTGGCTACTGTGAAATTGGAAAAGGGAAACTTTGATTCTAAATCAAACATATTTTTTTCTGGCATGCTCTGTCTGCAATCGCAAATTGCATTTCAGGTTGATGGTATGTTTCAATAATGGTAGAAAACTCTTAGGTTAGTTTCTTTGCCCCCCCAAAAAATCTTGTCTGTCAATCATGATGGAAGAATGCATCAAGCCATGTTGGTGCCCTTACCACATTGTGCCTCATATATTTATTGTAAATGGTAGACTAAGTGACAGGCTGGCATGCATATTTATTATATTCACAGGCGCCCTACAGTGTCCGTCCGTCTAACCGCCCGTCCGCGCGCCCTTCTCACCTTTTTCACCCCTGACCCGTTTTCATGCCTGATATATGTATATATACATAATTTGGACGCCCACATTTGCATAACGTAGAAGAGAACTCAACTTCATGCAAATGAGGAGCATGTCAACGCGACGCCCAATCTCTCAAAACTCAACACCTCACTACCAGAATGCATTGCAGGGCTGCTCACATAGACAATGAGTGGGAGGCGTGGAAATTACCTCAGTGAGCGTTTACAATTGCTCTGTTTATTGACTGCCATTCATTCTGAATATATCCTGCACTAAGAACCAATTCACAGTCCAGCCACATACTAGGTTTTTGACCTAGTCTTGTTATTGTTCTATAGCAGAACACTATTTTGCTGTCAGTATTTTTGCACAATATTTCTCCAATGACAACAATGTAACAGTTGAGGGGGGTGCAGTAGGAGGCACCTATGATATATGTTTTCAATTAAAACAAATAGCATTTGGGACACCCAACATTATTTTAAATTAAATAAGATATATATTTTGCATGGCTGATTGCAGTGGTACTAGTAATCCAGCAATGCTGTAGAAACACTGCTGTATGTCTCTAGCAGGATATTGTAAAAGCAAAGACAGGAGAGAGACAGACAGACAGACAGGAGGGAGACAACCACAGGACAGAGACAGAAAGACAGACAGGACAGAGACAGACAGGCAGGAGAGAGAAATCATTGTATCATCCTGGATGTGTGTGTATTTGTGTGGCAGTGGGAAGGTGAGGAGGTGAGACAGGTTTTATGGCTGTCTGTTATTTTCTACTCGTCTCCGGAGACTGAGGTCACTTCCTGTCTGCTGCTGTCCAACAAAGCCATCTACTTCCTGTTGGAAGACTCCGCCTCCTCACTAAGCCTTCCATCTGGTGAGATGCAGCTCTCTGATTTCTGATCTCAGCTCTCATGGTCACGGAAATATTCTTTAAAAGGCAGGACTAAAACAAACTCCTATCTCTGTGTGTGTGTGTGTGTGTGTGTGTGTGTGTGTGTGTGTGTGTGTGTGTGTGTGTGTGTGTGTGTGTGTGTGTGTGTGTGTGTGTGTGTGTGTGTGTGTGTGTGTGTGTGTGTGTGTGTGTGTGTGGGAAATAGTGGACCAGAGAGACCAGGAGCTATGTCTGTGTGTCTGTCTGTCCATCAGCCTGTCTGACCTGCTGTCTGTCAACGTGGGACTGTTTGACCAGTACTTCCGCCTCATAGGTCAGAACAGCATGTTTATAAAGTTTCCTTCAAACTCTGTGTTTAAATGCCCAGATCAATAACAGACACAACTCCACCCAAATGACCGTAGTGATGCTAAAAGAAGGTCCTTGGAGGGTGTCTCAACAGATTCTAATGTGTATATAGAATTTATCGGATTGTAAGTGTAGTCCTTACCAAACAAGTCTGATAATCTTATCTTAAAATCCTATAACTGCATCTAATATTGATAATCAAACTGTGTGTAGATATTTTTACACTGTCAGCAGTGCATTCTGTTTTGCATGGTGATTCATGAATGACCTGTGATTGGCTAGCTGGGTAAATGCCCCGCCCCCCTGGTGTCCAAACAGGTTGACTGGAGACCATTTTGTAACATTTCAAGCTATTCTATTGGTCGAGAGCTTTGCAGGAATGGGTCAAGTTTCGTCCATCCTCCTCATTCAGCCCATAACCCCCCCACCCTCTCACTATATATTTTTTAATCGTTTCAGTCTTTCAGATCATTTAGCATTGTTTTTTAAATGTATTTCCTATGGTAGTAAACAAATGATAGAGTGCAATTTAACATCGCTGTTTAGAAGCTCTACAACAGTAAAAACGAGGTAGAAAACTGTGTGGCCAGTGGAGCTCCAGTGTGAATGTAACGCACATAGACTGTATAAAATAAAGGTGACTTTCGATGTACATATGCGATATGCACCCCTAGCCCCTACTCGCTCCTTACAGGCCAGTACGGGCCACCGTAGCATCTCCTACTTTGTTGGTAACCGTTGTATAATAATAAGGGAGAGGTGAGGGGGGGGGATTCAGCTGGTGGTAATCTGCAACCTCACCGCTAGATACCACAACATTTTACACACTGCACATTTAAAAAGAGCTATTAATGATGGATTTTGGGTCATTTTAGGTAAGAATAAAAACCTAAAAGCTGGGGTGGAAATGGTTAAAAAGAGAGTGTGTGTGTGTGTGTGTGTGTGTGTGTGTGTGTGTGTGTGTGTGTGTGTGTGTGTGTGTGTGTGTGTGTGTGTGTGTGTGTGTGTGTGTGTGTGTGTGTGTAGGAGGCAGTACATGCCAGGTAGTGTGTTGTGTGAGCAGAGACAGCTACGGGACATCCTGCTTTCTGAAGGAGCTGATGTCTGCCCTCAGTCTGGACCAGACCAGACCGGACCCAGAACCGGCTGAACAGGACTTCTACACCCAGTTCACCAACACCGCCTCAGGTACACCACACCAGTTCTGGACAAGGTAGACCAGTAAGGTAAGATGGACCAGGTAGTCCAGTAAGACAAGATGGACCAGAGAGACCAGTAAGATAAGATGGGCCAGGTAGACCATTAAGATAAGATGGACCAGGTAGACCAGGAAGATGAGATGGACTAGGGAGACCGGGAAGATAAGATGGACCAGGTAGACCAGAAAGATAAGATGGACCAAATAGACCGGAAAGATAAGATGGGCCTGGGAGACCAGGAAGAGAAACAGAAAGTACAAGACAGACAGAAACTGAAATTAAATGATTATGATTAAAACAATTAAATACAAGTAAAAAAAGGGGAAAGAATAAATACTATATATATATATATATATATATATATATATATATATATATATATATATATATATATATATATATATACATATATACACAGTATGAGTAGCAGTGTTATAAATGTAAACATTACAGTTGATGTTGACATTATTGTCCAGTACAGGATGAGGGAGAGTGTAACACAGCACTGTCCTGGTGAGAGAGTGTTCACACCTATAGTTCTGTCCAGATGAGAGGGTTTATCACCTATAGTCAGGGCCGCGGAGGTGTTTTGAGTTGGGGGTGCTAAAACTGTATATAAAAAATACATACATTTTGCAGCGGCGGCGCAATAACACGACTCTGCGGAGCTGCACTAAACTTAAACGAACGGTCGTCTGCTCTCTCCACTAGAGCATGGTTCCCAAGCTGGGAGTACCGACACCCACTAGGGGGTGTCAGAGCGGGTGCAAGAATATTTAGAAGTTCATTTATTTAGAGTAAAAACATTTTTTTTAAATAATAGAAAGAAAAAATTAATTATATATATATAAACTTTTTTTCAATTCTCACGTGTATATCGGCATGTGTAGACTTAAATACCAACAGTATTCACAGAGCTAAGCCGGCTACATGACCTTGTCCCAAAACAAAGATAGAAACATGACCAAGTGTCAGGGAGAAGAGGATGCTGACTTTCTGAAAAGGAAAGGGTAAGTTCTATTGAGTTTGGCTTCATAGAGGCAAAATTAAAGCTGAATGTGTCATTTGCAGTGAGAAATTGGGAAATGAAAGCATGAAACCCTGACCAGTCCAGACTGAACCCTCTCAGATGATAGGTAAACCCAGGGAGTTTTTCCTCAGAAAAAGGAACTTGTGGTGCCAAACACGCACCACAAGTCCTGCCAGGGCTGGGAACGACCAAGAGCAGGCGACTGTTGCATCGTTCAAGTGCACTCTCCTTATGGGGCAAGAAGCCACACGACGGTGAGATGCTGATTAAACCGGCTTGCATTCAAATTGCTGAAACAATTAAAACTATTATGTACTATTACAGACTATTAAAACATATGTATGATAGTGAAATTAAAAGAAAATCATAACAGACATAATTGTGTTCCTAAAAATATATGGAAAAATACACAGGAAATAATCTGTAATCAGTTGTATACACATTGTTCTGTGCTGTTATTGTTTTTAATGCAATAGATAAAATGAAATATACATAAAGATATTTCAAAAGAGCTAGGCACTTTTAGGTAGGTACTTTCCCCCCATTTTTGTAAATGTATGTATGCGAGGGCGGTGGGGGGTCGTCAATGGTAAAATAGGGGTCCCTTAAGAAAATGTTGGGAACCACTGCACTAGAGGATGAGCCACCGGAACAGTGACAGGACGTCAATCACTCGCGCAGACATGATGACCAAATAAACAACACAACATATCCAAATACGCGCCATTTTTTTAGCAAAGGTCTATCAGTGTGATGTGAAAAAGGTATTGACAACTGAATATTAAACTGCTCAGCGGCAGCTTATAATAAACTGCACCATCAAATGCATACGGTAAAGCACACCCTCGAGTTTAATATTGCGATTATACAACGGTTACCAACAAAATATAAGATACAATCAAAATGTATTCATATTGTGGGGCAATTCACTCTCAAATAAAACACTTTTTGCTTGTGTTACAGTATCTCCGTATCCCCGGAAATACATGGGGCCTGAATAATACCTGGAAAACAATCAGACACACCCATAGACTGCTACGTAATGAAACCTAGTTTACTACTCCAGCAAGTAGGCCGACCCTTAGTAACGACCTAGCAACAGAGAAGCTTTCTAGTCCCTGTTGAGTTGATTTAATTGTGTTGATATCTGTTATTTTGTTGGTAACCGTTGTATAATCGCAATGTTACACTCGAGGGTGTGCTTTACCATCCTTATTGGCACTTCAGTTATGCTTATGGAACTGACCGCATCACTGTCGTACCCTCTCGTATAATATTGCTTAATTAAATTGAAATTAAAATACATTTTCAGTATATCAGTATATAATAATTTTACAATACTGCAAACAGGAAAATGATGCAAAATGTTTTTAATACATTTATAAAAATAACAAAAAAACACAAAAATAAAAATCATCTCACCACCCCTACTTCCCACAGGTGAGAGGGTTTAACACCTTTAGTTCTGTCCAGGTGAGAGGGTTTAACACCTATATTTATGTCCATGTGACAGGGTGTTCACACTCTGATATTTAAAAGAGGACCAACATGTGTAAACACCACATGTGACCAAACTGTCGTAGTTTGGTTTGAAAGGTCGGTTGTGTGGTTGTAAAACTATAGATCCCCTTATGTTCCCCCTTAAATGAATCAAGAAATCGCAATCACAAATAAAACAATGTGTTGATTTATGTTCTACGTATACGTACTCATGTGATGCGTACATATAAAACAATGTATGTGATACTTAGTACGTATTCATGTTATATGTACATATAAAACAATGTGTTGATTCATGTTATATAAAGTTATACATACCGTATATAAATGTATACATGCCTTTTGGTCCTGTAGTTGGTTCACTATATTCTAAATAAGATAGTCATGTTCTCACCTAAAGCAAACCCAACTGTAGTTAGAAGTAGGAGCCTGGAAGCGGACAGGTGGTCTGATTGTTTGGTCTGCACCTGAGTTGGAACGAGAGTTCACACCACCACAAAGGAACCGGAATATCGGAAGTGCTCCATCCGGCCAAATGGCTCAGGTGTAAAATCTTTAGACCAGACGGGCTGTGTGTCTCCCCCTGCAGGTAAGATGCAGAACTACGAGCTAGTCCACAGCAGCAGGGTGAGGTTCATCTACCCCAGTGAAGATGAGATGGGAGACCTGACCTTCATCGTAGCCGACAGGAAGAGCCCAGCTTCCTCCTCATCCTCATTCAACATCCTGCTCTACCTGCTGGTCTTCCAGGTCTGGCTTCCTGCTAACTCTGATACACTTCCTGCTACCTCTGGACTGCCACTCAAAGCGCTTTACAATTATTGCCCCACATTCACCCATTCATACATACATTCATACTCGATCAGGGTCAGCTATGCAAGGCGACAGCCAGCTCATCGGGAGCAGTTTGGGTTAGGTGTCTTGCTCAGGGACACCACGACACTTGGCTAGGAGTAGCCGGGAATCGAACTAGCAACCTTCCGATTACCAGGCAACCTGCTCTACCTCACACACTTGCTAACTCTGACACTCTTCCTGCTAGCTCTGACACACTTCCTGCTAACTCTGACACACTTACTGCTAACTCTCACACACTGCCTGTTAACTCTGATACACTTCCTGTTAACTCTGATACACTTCCTGTTAACTCTGATACACTTCCTGTTTACTCTGATACATTTCCTGTTTACTCTGACATACTTCCTGTTAACTCTCACACACTTCCTGTTAACTCTGCCACACTTCAACTCTGACATGCTTTCTCTTGCTGTGCAACAATAGGTTGAAAATGGTCAAACTAACTAACCATCTCTAACCTAATACCATTATATTAAATACTATGAATTTTATATTATTCATACGTGATACTTTCTTCTGTGCAGGTCCAGGTTTCAGATCTTCCAGAAAGATCAGGCCACGGTCCTCCAGACTATGACTCCACTCCCTCTCCGTGGCTCCTGCCCCGGACCCTGGTTCTGACCGCCTCCCACATCTTCCTATTGGACGAGGACTATGTCAGTTATCCCCTGCCTGACTTCGCCAAGGAACCACCCTGCAGGTCAGATCAAGACATGCCCTCTAACGCCAAGCAACCAATCACATACAAGATAGAAATATAAGCGCTATAATATTCATATTATATTTAATATAATAATAATATTGTCCACCAGGGAGCACTACATTATTTGGTCATATTTATTATATTTATATATTTTTTTATTATATTTATTATATAATAATAATGTTATATAATACTGTCCTCCAGGGAGCGCTACCAGGTATGTGAGGCCCGGAGGATCCGGGACGTAGAGCGAGTCTTGCTGGGGTACCAGACGTACCCCCAGGCCCTGACCCTGGTGCTCGATGAGCTGCCTGGCCCAGACCTGCTGCCCCCCCTTCATGTGGACCACTTCAGCCAGGGGGAGGGGCCTCGCCAGGGGGGCGGGGCCCAGGAGGTCACATGGTGTATCTTCGTACCGGCAGCCGACAGCCGGGAGCGTCTGGTGGCGCTGCTCGCCCGCCAGTGGGAGGCGCTGTGCAGCCGTGAACTGCCCCTGGAGCTCACTGGCTGATTGGCTCCCAGGGATTCTACTGACTGCTCATTGGCTCCCCAGGATTCTACTGGCTGCTCATTGGCTCGCCAGGATTCTACTGGCTGCTCATTGCCTGCTGAAGCTCAGCGTCTCAACATTGATTGCCTGTCAAGTTGTGGGCCGATGACTGCAGTTGACTGATGACTGCTCTGATTGACAGTGACGTGAGCCAATAGAATCATGGACACAAAAGGAAGACAGACAGACAGACATTTGTTTTTAACTGGCACTCTACTTTTCTTCTGAAACTTAAGAATTGCAACAAAGCTTTGTGTGCGTGTGTGTGTGTGTGTGTGTGTGTGTGTGTGTGTGTGTGTGTGTGTGTGTGTGTGTGTGTGTGTCTGTGTCTGTGTCTGTGTCTGTGTGTGTCTGTGTCTGTGTGTGTCTGAGAGCTTAAGATGGACCAGGTAGTCCAAGATTACTGTTAGTATTGTTTATGGATCTCCAGCTCAATAATGATTTTTTAAAATAATTTTATAATAAATTATCAATTTGCTGGTGTTACTATTGTCTGTGGTATTTAATTAAGTGTATATTTGGATGACTGTTTAGGGTTTTTCGGTTAAACTATTTAATTTAATTTACTGGGTAGATCCCAGTCGAAACCAGTAGCAGACTGTGGTTGTAGTGGGCAACTCCCAGTATAACCAGTAGCAGACTGTGGTTCTATTGGGCAGTATAACCAGTATGTCTGGGGATCTAACCAGTATAGGTCAGCATAACCAGTATAAACCAGTATACCAGTAGAACCCAGTATAAACCAGTAGAACCAGTTGTGGAGTGTGTGTGTGTTGATGGCTGGTTTATCCTGGGTGCCATGGTTGCTCTGCACCACAGGTGTGCAGCCCCACCCAGCCAGAGTCCAACCAGTCTGACTCAGGCCAGGTGAGGCTGTAGACCAGCTATCAACCACACACTCCACATGCCCTCCACACCAGTCTTTCATGGGGTCGGGTCCCTCTGCATTCTCCACAGTCAGCAGGTCACATCGCTGCTCTTCCTCCAAAACAGGAAGTCAACTGCCCGGCTTCCTGTTTGCCTTGCAAGACTTCTTGTACTGGGAGGTTGAACAGATGGATGGAGTGTACTGTCAGCACACCGCTCTGACTTCCCATTGGATCCCCCCTGGCCCTGTTAGCCAATCAGAGGCAGTTTTGCCCGTGATCTGCTGAGTCAGCCTGGGATCATCCAGGAGAGAGGGGGGGGGGGGGGGGGGGGGGGGAGGGTAACCTGGAGCATGTGACCCCCCCACTTCCCTGAGTAGTAAGGCACTAACACTGCAGGGTTAGGGGTCCTATTCCCTGTGTAGCTCAGTAGGTAGAGCAAGGCACTAACACTGCAGGGTTAGGGGTCCTACTCCCTGTGTAGGTCAGTAGGTAGAGCAAGGCACTAACACTGCAGGGTTAGGGGTCCTACTCCCTGTGTAGGTCAGTCGGTAGAGCAAGGCACTAACACTGCAGGGTTAGGGGTCCTACTCCCTGTGTAGGTCAGTAGGTAGAGCAAGGCACTAACACTGCAGGGTTAGGGGTCCTACTCCCTGTGTAGGTCAGTAGGTAGAGCAAGGCACTAACACTGCAGGGTTAGGGGTCCTATTCCCTGTGTAGGTCAGTAGGTAGAGCAAGGCACTAACACTGCAGGGTTAGGGGTCCTACTCCCTGTGTAGGTCAGTCGGTAGAGCAAGGCACTAACACTGCAGGGTTAGGGGTCCTACTCCCTGTGTAGGTCAGTAGGTAGAGCAAGGCACTAACACTGCAGGGTTAGGGGTCCTACTCCCTGTGTAGGTCAGTAGGTAGAGCAAGGCACTAACACTGCAGGGTTAGGGGTCCTATTCCCTGTGTAGGTCAGTAGGTAGAGCAAGGCACTAACACTGCAGGGTTAGCGGTCCTATTCCCTGTGTAGCTCAGTAGGTAGAGCAAGGCACTAAAACTGCAGGGTTAGGGGTCCTATTCCCTGTGTAGCTCAGTAGGTAGAGCAAGGCACTACTACTCCAGGGTTAGGGGTCCTATTCCCTGTGTAGGTCAGTAGGTAGAGCAAGGCACTAACACTGCAGGATTAGGGGTCATATTCCCTGTGTAGGTCAATAGGTAGAGCAAGGCACCAACACTCCAGGGTTAGGGGTCCTATTCCCTGTGTAGGTCAGTAGGTAGAGCAAGGCACTAACACTGCAGGGTTAGCGGTCCTATTCCCTGTGTAGTCAGTAGGTAGAGCAAGGCACTAAAACTGCAGGGTTAGGGGTCCTATTCCCTGTGTAGCTCAGTAGGTAGAGCAAGGCACTACTACTCCAGGGTTAGGGGTCCTATTCCCTGTGTAGGTCAGTAGGTAGAGCAAGGCACTAACACTGCAGGGTTAGGGGTCCTACTCCCTGTGTAGGTCAGTAGGTAGAGCAAGGCACTAACACTGCAGGGTTAGCGGTCCTATTCCCTGTGTAGCTCAGTAGGTAGAGCAAGGCACTAAAACTGCAGGGTTAGGGGTCCTATTCCCTGTGTAGCTCAGTAGGTAGAGCAAGGCACTACTACTCCAGGGTTAGGGGTCCTATTCCCTGTGTAGGTCAGTAGGTAGAGCAAGGCACTAACACTGCAGGGTTAGGGGTCCTATTCCCTGTGTAGGTCAGTAGGTAGAGCAAGGCACTAACACTGCAGGGTTAGGGGTCCTATTCCCTGTGGAGCTCAGGGTGAGAGAGATTTATAGATAATGTTCAGCTGAGCATATCCATCCAATCACAGGCCTAAGACTCTGAGCGATAGCCCCACCCATCCTTTCCGGCAGGAAATGTTTTCTCACAGTCAAAAATTGCTTTTCCTCTCTACGCTTCGTCTGTCTCTCGCTCTTTCGCTCTATCTTTCTCATACCACTTACTTTATCTCTCTGTCTCTTGTTTGACCTTGCAGGAGGCAGAGTTATAGCAAGGCCTGTCTGTCTGTAAATGGAGGTGCTCGAAGAGGTGCTAGGGGAGAGGGGAGGTGCTAGGGTAGGTGATATGGGAAAGGGGATATACTAGGGGAGAGGGGAGGTGCAAGAGAAGGTGCTGGAGGAGGTGCTAGGGGAGTGGATGTGCCAGGGGAGAGGGGCAGTTCTAGAGTAGGTGCTAGGTGAGAGGGGAGGTGCTAGAGGATGTGCTCGGGGAGAGAGGAGGTGCTCGAGGAGCTGCTAGAGGAAAGGGGAGGTGCTATAGGAGGTGCTAGGGGAAGTGAGTGAGTGAGTGTGAGTGTATACTTTTTTGATCCCGTGAGGGAAATTAGTTTCTCTGCATTTAACCCAATTTAACCGAATTAGTGAACACACACAGCACACAGTGAACACACAGTGAGGTGAATCACACACTAACCCAGAGCAGTGAGCTGCCTGCCCAACCAGCGGCGCTCGGGGAGCAGTGAGGGGTTAGGTGCCTTGCTCAAGTGCACTTCAGCCGTGGACTGCTCGGGGATCGAACCGGCAACCGGCAACCCGGTTACAAGCCCGAAACCTTAACCAGTAGGCCACGGCTGGGAGAGGGGCGAGGGGCGGTGCTATCATAGGAGGTGGTAGGGGAGAGGGGCGGTGCTATAGGAGGTGCTAGGGCAGAAGGGAGGTGCTAGAGGAAGTGCTAGGGGAGAGGAGAGGTGCTATAGGAGGTGCTAGGGGAGAGGGGCGGTGCTAGCGGAGAGAGGATGTACTAGGGGAGGTGTAAGAGGGGAGTTGTTGGGAGGATATGTTTAGTTAAAGTCTCAGTCTGAGGGGAGGAGAGGGAGAGCGCTTCCTGGACTGGTCTGCTGTTGCCCGGTTAGTTTTTATATATAGTATATATAGTATATAGTACTATATAGTACATAGTATATAGTACTATATACTATATAGTACATAGTATATAGTACTATATAGTATATAGCATATAGTACTATATAGTACTGTATACTATATAGTATATCTATATATATTTATAACTACAGTAACATATATCTATAACATTTATACTATACTATGCTATAACCAAGCTATAGTTTACCACTAATATATAATATTTATTAGTAGTAAATATATGTATTACTAATATAGAGGTAAATATATATTTACAACGTACTTACTATATCACATATATATTATATATGATAAATATTATATATGGTATATAGTAGTTACATTGTTGGTTTACTACAAATTTGTTATATAGTAGTTACATCGGTATTTAACTAATATTATATATATATATATATATATATATATATATATATATATATATATATATATATATATATATATATATATATATATATATATATATATATGTGTGTGTGTGTATGTGATGTTAGTGTGTTTGTGTTAGATGTTATTGTGTTAGTGTGATGTTAGTGTGGTGTTAATGTGGTAGTGTGATGTTAGTGTGATGTTAATGTCTGAGTGTGGTGGTAGTGTAACGTCAGTGTGGTATTAGTGCAATGTTAATGTGGTAGTGTGATGGTAGTGTGTTTAGTGTGATGGTAGTGTTATGTTAATGTGATGTTGGCGTGTTAGTGTAATGTCAGTGTAGTCTGGCTGACTGGATGTAGGTTGTTGGTATAAGCCTGCCATTGGGCGACTGTAGTGCCCAATGGCTCTGGGCAGGTTTATACCTTATACTCCTCCCCCTTCAGCCACCTGCCACCGTTGTTGCATCTTGGGCTTAGTGCCGCCCAAGACGATTGTGATTGGTTAAAGAAATACAAACAAGACAGAGTGTTTTTTTCCCCTATGCCAGAATGATAGTGAGTAGAGCCAGACCTTTCTCCAGCGCTGGCACAACGCTAAAACCAAGTGTGGAGATAGGTCTGGCTATGCAAGACTAATGTTAGTGTGATGTTAGCGTGTTAGTGTAATGTTAGTCTGATGTTAGTGTGATGGTAGTGTGTTAGTGTGATGTTAGTGAGTTAGTATGTTAGTGTAATGTCAGTGTATATGGCAAGCCGTTTTAACATTTAATCAGTAGCGGTAATAGCAATTGTAGATATCAACAATTGCTTTTTGACTAGTTAGAATTCCGAGTCAACATATCCATAATGTAATTTTGACTAGTTGCAATTCTAATGAATGATATCTACAACTCAATTCTCTCCAGTCAAAATGTTAAGTATTGATATTAATAATTAAATTCTCACCAGTGGAAATGTCGATTGTTGATATCAACAATTCAATTCTTATTAGTGGCAATGTTCATTATATAGTGTTACAATTGTTCTTACATTACATGCCATCATAAATGGAATTGTAGCTATCTAAAATTAAATTCTGACCAGTCAAAATTAAATTATTGATATATCGGTTATAATTAGTCAGAATGTAATCTTCAATGGCGTACATACATATCCAACATAAATATGGTAATTTGGGCGACGATGACGAGCGAAAATGTAGCGAGAAGGACGACAAGGACAAACTATGGAGCAAGAAGGACTTTCATTTTAGCTAGTCAGAATGACATTTTACATGTCGAAATATCATTTTGATTAGTGAAAACTAAATTGCTACTAGTCAGCCATACTGATTAAATGTTAAAACGGCTTGCCATATAGTGTAATGGTAGTGTGATGTTAGCGTGTTAGTGTGTTGTTAGTGTGTTAGTGTGTTGTTAGTGTGTTAGTGTGTTGTTGGTGTGTTACTGTGTTGTTATTGTGTTAGTGTGTCTGTGTGATGTCAGTGTGTTAGTGTGATGTCAGTGTGTTGTTATTGTGTTAGTGTGTTAGTGTGATGTCAGTGTGTTAGTGTGTTAGTGTGATGTCAGTGTGTTAGTGTGATGTCAGTGTGTTAGTGTGATGTTAGTGTGATGTTGATGTGTTTGGATGCAGGACTGTCAGGATGATTTTCTTCAAGACGTCAGAAGGAATCTCCATCACTCTGCTGATACTACTGTGTGTAGGAGCTTCCAAACAGCAGGTACACACACACACACACACACACACACACACACACACACACACACACACACACACACACACACACACACACACACACACACACACACACACACACAGTATGTGTGTGT
>JAOPHQ010002331.1:107500-123752 GCA_030340625.1 Merluccius polli
CAGCCCCCAGCCCCCCTCACATGAAACGGGTTCCAGCGCGCCTGGTCTGTGTGTGTGTGTGTCTCTCTCTAGTCCAGTTGTGAGTGCATGCAAGGCATGGCCCTGTTAGGCTCCTCCCCCAAGGCGGGCTGTATTCTGGTATCTGTCTGCTCATTGGACACCTGCGACAGCACAGCTGTCTGTCAGACAGGGCTGGATGGCATGCCAAGGTAAGTCTGTAAGACTATTATCTATACATATAATCCAATCTTTATTGATATGGAAAATAAACATTTGAGAAATAAACAAAGGAAAAATAATTATTCAAGATGGAAGATAAAATTATAGTATATAAAGTATAACGAGGTAGACTATGACATCGTCTCTCGGCCAGGTGTGTGTGTGTGGCAGGTCAGATGGGGGACGGGAGGCGTTGCTATGGTAACCTGATGGAGCGAGTCTTGGAGCTGGACCAAAGAGGAGACCAGAGAGGGAAGCTTTCTGGAGCGGCCATCCTGTTTGGTACGGCTAACCAACCAACTAAATAACCCATTAACCAACTAACTAACTAATGAACCAACTAACCAATGAACAAATGAACTAACTAACCAACACATCATCGATCGAACCAACCAACCAACTAACTAACCAATTAACCAACTAACTAATAATGAATCAACTAACCTGGCTGCTAGCTAACTAACCAACTAACTTACTAAATAACAAACAAACTGAATCCATTAGTATACTGTGTTTTTTTATGTTAGCATGCTAACATGCTATTATGTTCTGCTGCTGTATCGCAGATAGAGGCTGCCAGCTGGCTCTGAGCCAGGAGGGCCCCTTCACCGCCTTCATCCCCCAGCTGGACACGCCCCCGTCTGTAGGTCCACACCTGTCTGTCTGTGTCTGACTGTCTGTAGGTCCACACCTGTCTGTCTAACTGTCTGTAGGTCCACACCTGTCTGTCTGACTGTCTGTAGGTCCACACCTGTCTGTCTGACTGTCTGTAGGTCCACACCTGTCTGTCTGACTCTCTGTAGGTCCACACCTGTCTGTCTGACTATCTGTAGGTTCTCACATGTCTGTCTGACTGTCTGTACACCTGTGTGTACACTTAAGTGAAAAGGCTATACTTAAAGTAAACGATATGACTTAATTTGATCCTACAGTGTGGTTACACTGCACTTACTTTTTGATCATCACAAATACGGTACAACACCCTTCTCGGGGTTACATGCCGTTTTGTCTTTGGAGAGTGTTGAGTAAGATATCAAGTGAAATGGCTATACTTAAAGTAAATAATATGGCCTAATTTGATCATACAGTGTTGTTACACTGCACTTGCTTTTTGATCATTACAAATAATAGTGCAAAATGATCATCTTAAAATAGAAGATATACTGTGTCTCTAGCATCACACAAAAATTATAAACGGGGAAGTAAGTGGTGTCGAAGAGGATTATTTTTTTTCTGTCTCGGTCCTGACTGTCTCTCTGATTTGGACTCGGTCTTGACTTGGACTCGAGCCTCTTGGACTCGGTTTTGATTGGACTTGAATGTCTTTGGACTCGGTCTTGACTCGGACTCGACAAGCCCTGGTCTTGGACTTGTCTTGGACTCGACAAAGGTGGTCTTGACTACAGCTCTGCTGTTAACACATAAGTAGTAAATATAATCTGGCGGATCTTGGTTACTTTATTGTTAACACATAAGTAAATATAATCTGGCAGGTCATGGTTACTTTACTGTTAACACATAAGTAAATATAACCTGGCAGATCATGGTTACTTTACACATAAGTAATAAATATAACCTGGCAGATCATGGTTACTTTACTGTTAACACATAAGTAAATATAACCTGGCAGATCATGGTTACTTTACACATAAGTAGTAAATATAACCTGGCAGATCATGGTTACTTTACTGTTAACACATAAGTAGTAAATATAACCTGGCAGATCATGGTTACTTTACTGTTAACACATAAGTAGTAAATATAATCTGGCAGATCATGGTTACTTTACTGTTAACACATAAGTAGTAAATATAATCTGGCAGATCATGGTTACTTTACTGTTAACACATAAGTAAATATAACCTGGCAGATCATGGTTACTTTACACATAAGTAATAAATATAACCTGGCAGATCATGGTTACTTTACTGTTAACACATAAGTAAATATAACCTGGCAGATCATGGTTACTTTACACATAAGTAGTAAATATAACCTGGCAGATCATGGTTACTTTACTGTTAACACATAAGTAGTAAATATAACCTGGCAGATCATGGTTACTTTACTGTTAACACATAAGTAGTAAATATAACCTGGCAGATCATGGTTACTTTACTGTTAACACATAAGTAATAAATAGAACCTGGCAGATCATGGTTACTTTACTGTTAACACATAAGTAATAAATATAACCTGGCAGATCATGGTTACTTTACACATAAGTAGTAAATATAACCTGGCAGATCATGGTTACTTTACTGTTAACACATAAGTAGTAAATATAACCTGGCAGATCATGGTTACTTTACTGTTAACACATAAGTAGTAAATATAACCTGGCAGATCATGGTTACTTTACTGTTAACACATAAGTAATAAATATAACCTGGCAGATCATGGTTACTTTACTGTGAAGCGGACTGAATGGATTGACATTTCAAGGATGCGTTTAGTTGACTAGTCGCGCACATCCACCCCGGTCTGTCTGTCTGTCTGTCTGTCTGTCTGTCTGTCTGTCTGTATAGCGGGTGTGTGGTATGTGGTCACTAGCAGGAGGTGCAGCAGGAGGTGTAGTGATGGTGTGTGTATATTATATTGTATATCTATTATATTATATATTGTAGCCTATATATTATTTATATATATATATATATATATATATATATATATATATATATATATATTAGTGATGGGCATAGATTAATTTCTTTAATCTAGATTAATCTAACTGTAATCTTGGAATTAATCTAGATTAATCTAGATTAAAATGGCTCATTTGAATTCTGTCGAAGGCATTCATAATATGCGTGTGCTACCTAAATAATGACTAAAAATAAGTCTGCGCGATTGTTGACAGGGGGAGGGGGGGGGGGGCGTGATTGTTGACCGGAGGGGGAGAGGTGCGCGATTGTTGACGGGGGGAGGGGGGGGGGGGTCAGTAATGACCCCACGAATACGGACGTTTATCATCTTTTTATATATTTTTTAAGAGGCCCCTGATTGGCCGAGGCCCCGGGCTGAAGCCCAGGTAAGCCCGTGCATTAAGGCGCCACTGCCCAGACCGACGACCGACGGGGGGGGCAGCCCGTTCTCATCCCAACTCATAATATGCCGACGATTTGTCACGCCCCTAGACGTCTGACATTGACGCAAAAGGTACCCTCCCACGTCTGTGTGAAACGATCTGGGTTCTCATAAACCCGTTTGCGGTGGTAAGAGACGAGCAGAGTCTACAGCGTCCATTCACTCCAATAATAACCTGGTCACGGTGATAGATTACGCTAACCCTAACCCTAACCATAACCATAACCCTTTTTGGAGTGAATTGTTTCACATTAGACTGCGGACGCTGTAGACTCTGCTCTGCAGAGGACGGGCAGAGGACGCAGCCGTTCCGTGGCGCTTACCTTCCTTGGTGGAAATCCGGTATAGACCCAACTTTGAGAATAGATTAACGGCGATAATTTATTTATCGCGCGATAAGAGTCTCGCGTTATCGCAGCGCGTTAACGCCGATAACGGCCCACCACTAATATATATATATATATATATATATATATTACATCACTTTTAAAGATTAGACACAGTTCACACACTACAAGGTCACAGATTTTTATAACCCTAGAAACCCCTCAAATAAATTCTGAGTTTGGGAAATTAGCTTTTTACTACTTTGCACCAAGTAAATGGAACAAACTACAAGAAAAATTGAAATCAGACCAACTTGTGTCTGCAGACAATTTTAAGACTCCAATAGATGTCATGAGTCCTGCACAGTGTTCTTGTTTTTAATTGTTTTCTAAATGTTTTTTAAATGTATAATTAGCTTATCCTTCTCAGTTTCAGTCTTTCCTGTATTGATTTTTATTATTATTTTATTTATTTTATACTGTTTATATTTATATGTTTTTTATCTTTGTTCTTATTGCTTGGATTGTATCAGGGCATTGCTACAAAAGAGCTTGATGCTCAGTCAATTTTACCCTGAATAAACAATGGATAATAATATATATATATATATATATCTCTACATATAGCAGGAGGTGCAGGAGGAGATGTGTAAGAACCATCTGATGGTGGGCCAGCACCTCCTGCAGGAGCTGGAGGGGCGAGACGTCTCCCTATACGGAGGAGCAACAGCCAGGTTCAAAGGAAACAAGGTACCTCCTCTGCCTGTTTGTCTGTCTCTTTATCTATGTCTGTCTACCTGTCTGTCTACATATCTGACTGTCTCTTTATCTGCCTGTCTGTCTGACTGCCTGTCTCTTTATCTATCTGTCTGTCTATCTGTCTGTATGTCTACCTGTCTGACTGTCTGTCTGTCTGTCCGGCTGTCATTCTGTCGCTCTGTATTCTAGCGTTTCATACTGACGGAGGATCCAGGCAGAGTTTATACTATAGTCCAGGCTGACCTGCCAGCAGCCAATGGGATCATCCATATCATCGACCGGCCAATCACCAGCCCACTTCCTGGTGTTCCTCATGACCAGACGGTGTTTCATTAATTTTAAAGATTCAAAACTTGATGTATAAATAAATGGTATATTATTAAATGTAAGGAATAAACCACTCCAGGGTGTCCTGTTATTAGAACTTAACATACAACGGGTGGTGATGACAATATTAAACCTGTAGTATAGTATATATAATATAATGAGTGGTTTAGTCCTTACATATATATATATATATATATATATATATATATATATATATATATATATATATATACATATATATATAAATCAAACTAAACCTGTAGTAGTATATAGTATATATAATATGAGTGGTTTATTCAGCTTATACCACAGTTACCAACTGTGATTAGATATTACGATGTTACTTTCGTCTATAACATTGTTGGATTTTTATCAACTAAATCAGCTGAAATTAAAATATTCTTCTGCGGTGCTTTAAGCATATTGTATTTGCGTTGTCATGGAAACATCTGGTGGATAGTTGTGTTTGACCGTTGTTGTTAATGTTGGATTTGTAGCGCATTGATTCAGAACTGTTAAAAGGCAGAGGTGTCGTGTTATTGAAAAAAATGCACACCCCCTGGAATGTTGTTGACCAATCAGGATGAAGTATTTAAAATGCAATAATATATATATATATATATATATATATATATATATATATATATATATATATATATATATATATATATATATATATAATATGCTATAAACAATATAATTTATGATGTGGTTCATAGTGATCTCTATAGATGATAATATAATAATAATATTGATCTCCACAGTTCTCAGACCGGACCATTGGAGAGATTCTGAGTCTGGACAACAAGTTCAACCGCTTCCTGTCTCTGGTGGATGTATGACTTCACTTTCTCTACATGAGGACCTCACTTCCTCCCATTAACCAATTATCAGAACATTTATATTTCAATACACAAACAGTCTGTCTTTATAATATCAGTAATGTTTCTCTAAATGTGTGTGTGTGTGTGTGTGTGTGTGTGTGTGTGTGTGTGTGTGTGTAGAACTGCGGGGCCACTCTACCCTTGCGGGGCCCGGGGCCTCTGACGGTCTTCATTCCAACCAATCGGGCGGTGGATAAAGCGCGTGACGGCAGCATCATGTACATGATCCAGAATGTAACTGCACCTCCTCTCACTAATACAATGATGATGATAATACAATGATGATGTCATAGCATGATAATAAAACTGATTGTACCATGGTCTGGGTGAATACTCGATTCTGATTGGCTGGAGGGTGTAGGTTAAAAAGTGTTAATGTACACCTAGGAAAGACGTTGACGCTATGAAGACGCTATGGCCACGTTGCTTGGCAACGCCTGCATACGGGAGATATTAAATAGTCAGCGCGACTTGTAAAAATTAAAAAACCCTCACGAGTTTCACTGTAAAACACATTAAAGTATTATTAATTGATTAAATATCTTTCTTTCGTAAGTGACCATGGTATAAGCGGGATAATGCCCTTCAAGGTGTCCATTAACAGAAATGAATGGACTTCGCGGAAGCAACCGTCCTCCCCTCCGCGTCGTCCATTAATTTCTGTTAATGGACACCTCGTCGGGCATTAACCCTTACTTATTATATACTATATATTATATACCGTTATATGATGATGATGATGATGATGATGATGATGATGATGATGTATGGTGGTGGTAATGATGATGATGATGATGATGATGATGATGATGATGATGATATATACTCTCATCTCATTCATCTGTCTGTTTGTTTACAGGCCACACATAAACTCCAAGAACTCCTGAAGCACCACATGTATTCACATGCAGCAGTGAGACATCTCTCCTTTCTCTGTGTGTCTCTCTCTGCCTTGCTCTCTCCTGTCCCTCTCTCTCTCTCTCTCTCTCTCTTCTGTCTGTGTGTGTGTGTGTCTCTCTCTCTCTCTCTCTCTCTCTCTCTCTCTCTCTTTCTCTCTCTATGTCTCTCTGTCTCTTTCCTGTCTCTCTCTCTCGGTCGTTCTCTCTCGCTCCCCTGTCTCTCTGTGTCTCTCTCTGTCTCTCTCTCCTGTCTCCCTGCTTTCTCTCAGTCTCTCTCTCTCCTGTCTCTCTGTCTGTCTGTCTGTCTGACCTGTCTGTCTGTCTGTCTAGTTGAGTGCCAGCCAGTTGGCCAGTCTACCCCAGATAGAGACGCTAGCCAATCAGGTCATCAGAATCACCATAGGAAATGATGTAAGATATCTATCTAGCTGATCGATCGATCGATCGATCGATCGATCGATCTATCTATCTATCTATCTATCTATCTATCTATCTATCTATCTATCTATCTATCTATCTATCTATCTATCTATCTATCTATCTATCTATCTATCTATCTATCTGTTTGTCTGTCTGTCTGTCTGTCTAACCTGTCTGTTTGTCTAACTTGTCTGTCAGGGTAAAGTCTTATTGGGTGAGAAGTCTGTGCCTCTGGAAACCACCAACATCGTTGCGTCCAATGGCATGGTCCATATGGTGGAGGGCCTGTTAGTCCCGCCCTCCATCCTGCCCATCCTTCCACACCGCTGTGATGTCAACAGCAGCAGGATCAGCATGGTGAGAACTGCTAGGCTAGCAGTGATGTCAATACAGCAGCAGGAAGTTCAAACAGCCCATCCATATCCAGAGTGTGTATAACAAACTCACAATACTGTGTGTGTGTGTGTGTGTGTGTGTGTGTGTGTGTGTGTGTGTGTGTGTGTGTGTGTGTGTGTGTGTGTGTGTGTGTGTGTTTCAGGGACCATGTGTTCGCTGTAGTTACCTTTATGAGACCCAGTGTCCTGACGGCACCACAGAACTGGTACAACGACTCTTTATTTTCTATTCTAGTTATATTATGTCTATTATGTTCTAGTCTTTTCTAGTATATTCTATTGCATTCATTCCCACACTGATCTCTGATTCATTTTTGACCATCTGTCTGTCTGTCTGTCTGTCTGCAGGCCACTCACCAGACAGGGTGTAATTATGTGGTCTCATCTGTCAGCCTCAGCTCCGGTTGTGCTAAATACTGTAACTCCACCACACAGGTAGGGTGTGTGTGTGTGTGTGTGTGTGTGTTATATATATATATATATATATATATATATATATATATATATATATATATATACATATATATATATATATATATATATGTATGTGTACTCTCTCTCTCTATATATATATATATATATATAGTGGCAACCTCGGGGAGGAGAAGAGGTGCCACCAGACCAGTATTGGAAAACAGTTGACTGTCCACACCAGTTTCACAATTAACCACATTTATTGTAGATTCGGGAGAGGGGGAGGGGGGGTCGGTCCTGAGGGGGCTCAGGTTCTGGACTCGTCGTCGGGGGTTGAGCGTGGGGTTCGGTGCACGGGGTCGGGTTCTCAGACGGTCCAGGGTTCGGCAGGAGGGAGGGATGTCAGACAGGCGGGGGTCGGTACACGGGCGGGTTCTCAGACGGTGCAGGGGTCGATCGGCCAACGGGGTTCTCCGGGGGAAAAAGGGTCTCTCTCTCTCTCTCTCTCTCTCTCTCTCTCTCTCTCCTCTCTCTCTCTCTCTCTCTCTCTCTCTCTCTCTCTCTCTCTCTCTCTCTCTCTCTCTCTCTCTCTCTCTCTCTCTCTCTCTCCTCACTACCACCATACTGCTCTCCAGCTACTCCTTCCCCGTTGTGTCCACTTCCTGCTGCTTTTATCCTCTCTCCCCTCATTAGGGTGAGTGGCTGCAGCTGCTCCGCTTCCTGGTCTCGTTAGACCTCCATATATGGTCGGGTTTCCTTTAGACAGAGGGGAGAGTGAAAAGTGCTCCGCAGCCACCAGATGGCATGGTGCAATATAAACCCCATCCACCACTTTCCCACATACCCTCCTCCTTACCTGTACCCGGCGGGCGCCACATACCCCCCCCCCCCCCCCCCCCCCCTCAGCTCCGACCCCTTGGGAGGGGCGGTCCAACCGCTCAAGGCGTCCCGCCGGGACAAGGCATCTGCGTTCCCATGCGCCGCTCCTGGCCTGTGAATGACTGAATAGGCATATGGTTGTAGGGCCAGGAACCAGCGTGTGACGCGTGCGTTGTTGTCCTTGTTTCGGGCCATCCATACCAACGGGGCATGGTCGGTGACCAGGGTGAACTGCCGTCCCAACAGGTAATATTTCAGTTTGTCTACTGCCCATTTGACGGCCAGACATTCTTTTTCTACCGTTGAGTAATTCTTCTCCCTGGGCAGTAGCTTACGGCTAATGAAGGTGATGGGGTGTTCCTCACCTTCTCTTACTTGCGATAGGACGGCACCCACCCCGGTCTCCGATGCGTCGGTCTGGACCACGAGAGGGAGGGAGAAGTCCGGTGTCACCAGCACCGGATCGGAGCAGAGGGCGTTTTTCAGTTCCAGGAACGCCTTCTCCACCTCTGGGGTCTACTTCACCCGGTCCGGTTCCTGGTTTCGCGTAAGCTCTGTGAGGGGGCCTGCAATGGAGGAGAAGTGGGGAACAAAACGGCGGTAATAGCTGGCTAAGCCCAGGAATACTCTCACCTGTCTTTTGCTGAGGGGGCGGGGCCACTCACGGATAGCCTCGAACTTACCTACCTGAGGCTTCACACATCCCCGCCCAATGGTGAACCCCAGATAGTTGGCGTCTTGAAGGCCAAGGCGACACTTTTTGGGGTTGGCTGTGAGCCCCGCCTCCCTCAGAGCCTGAAGCACCGCATTTAGCTGAGCCAGGTGGGTTCCCCACTCCTCCCCGTGGATCACGATGTCATCCAGGTATGCTGCCGCGTACTCTTGGTGGGGACGGAGCACCTGGTCCATCAGCCGTTGGAAGGTGGCGGGGGCCCCATGTAATCCGAAAGGGAGTCGGACATACTGGAACAAGCCATCGGGGGTCGCGAAGGCTGTCTTCTCCCGGGCCTCCGGGGAGAGGGCCACCTGCCAGTACCCCTTCGTTAGGTCCAGCGTGGAGATGAATCTGGCCTTCCCCAGTCGCTCGATGAGCTCGTCTACGCGGGGCATGGGGTATGCATCGAACTGTGATATAGCATTAAGTTGTCGAAAGTCATTGCAAAACCGCACCGTTCCGTCTGGCTTGGGCACCAGAACGATGGGGCTACACCACTCACTCCTTGATTCCTCTATGATCCCTGCTTTTAACATTTTTTTCAACCTCTTCTTTTATGGTG
Source organism: Merluccius polli (assembly GCA_030340625.1). Lineage (NCBI taxonomy): Eukaryota > Metazoa > Chordata > Actinopteri > Gadiformes > Merlucciidae > Merluccius > Merluccius polli. Next base: position 117,387 of record JAOPHQ010002331.1, read on the forward strand.
ACTTTTCTTGCCTCAGGGACTCGATAGGGCCTTAGTAGGTAGCCTTAGGTCGATGAGGGTGGTGTAGCCCGCCTCGGTGGAGAACACCTTCCGGTGCCGCTGTATCAGTTCCTGGAGGTCCTGCTTCTGCCGGGGGGTGAGCTGATCTCCTATGGGAACTGTTGCCGGCTCCCCCGCCTGGGGCTCCTGGGGGGGAGAGAGAGAGCAGAGCCTCGGGGGCCACCCACCTTTTCAGGAGATTGATGTGGTATATTTTCGTCTCTTGTCGTCGGCCGGGCCGTCGCACCCGGTAATTCACCTCTCCCATCCTCTCGATTACTTCATAGGGCCCCTGCCATCGGGCCAGGAATTTGCATTCTACAGTAGGGACCAGGACCAACACCTTATCTCCCACCTGAAATTCCTGTGGTTGGGTCCCCCGGTTGTAGACCCGCGCCTGAGCCGCCTGGGCCTCTGCCATATGTTCCCGCACCAGGGGCCAGAGGGTAGCCATCCGGTCGCGGAGCCCCTCCACGTGCTCGACCATCGTGCGGTGGGGGGAGGGTTGGTGCTCCCAAGCCTCCTTGGCCAAGTCCAGCAGTCCCCGGGGCCTCCTCCCGTACAGCAGTTCGAATGGGGAGAAACCGGTGGACGCCTGTGGTACTTCGCGGATAGAGAACATCAAAAAGGGGAGGAGCTGATTCCAGTTCCTCCCGTCCAATTCCATCACCTTTTTTAGCATTTTTTTGAGTGTCTGATTGAATCGCTCCACCAGTCCGTCAGTTTGGGGGTGATATACCGAAGTACGTAGCTGCTTGATTCGGAGTAATCGACACATATCTCGCATCAATCTTGACATAAATGGGGTACCTTGATCGGTCAGGATCTCCTCCGGGATGCCGACTCGGGTGAACATCAGGACCAGCTCTCTGGCAATACCCTTCGTGGCCATGGTGCGGAGGGGGATGGCTTCGAGGTACCGAGTGGCATAGTCCAGTACCACCAAGATGTACTGGAACCCGCCGCTGCTCTTTGGTAGGGGTCCCACCAAGTCCATAGCAATGTGGCTGAACGGAGTCGCTATAATGGGGAGGGGAATTAGTGGGGCTCTTACGTGCGGTCGCGGCGCTACCATCTGGCAGTCGGCACACTGTCGGCAGTGGTCCTCCACGGCCTTCTTCACTCCTGGCCAATAGAAGCGGGCGACTACCCGCTCGAGGGTCTTTTCCACGCCGAGGTGGGCGCCGAGTAGGTGGCTGTGCGCTAGTTGGAGAACTGATGGGGCGAAAGCGCGAGGCACCAGCAGCTGCTCGACCTGCTCCCCGGCCTCCATCACCACCCGATACAGGAGCTGGTTTTTAATGGCAAAGAAGGGGTGGGTTAAAGGTCTTACCCCTTGCACGGGTTGGCCGTCCACCACTGCCACCTGGCTCAAGGCGCTGGCGAGGTTGGGGTCCTCTAGTTGCGCGGCTCCAAACCGTCCCGTCAGCCGTGCCGGCAGGGGTGGGGCGTCCGAGCCCAAGGGGAACATCTCTAGGAGGTCGTCACCCTCCTCGGCGGGTGAGAGGGGTCTTCTCTCAGGGTCCGTGGCCCGGGTCTCCTCCTCGGCCCTGTCAGCAGCGGCACTGGCCGCCCCCTCGGAGAGGGGATCCGTGGAGTCCCCTGGCTCTCCCTCCTGGAAACCACATAGGGGGGGGGCTGTGGCGGGGTCGTCGGCTGCGGGGCCGGCCCCGCTCTCCGTCCCGTCCCGCCAGGGAGCGCCACAGGGCCGGAAACAGGGCTGCGTCCCGCCCAATAAGGACCTCTACGGGCAGCTCCGGAACAAGCCCCACCATCCCCTCGAATACTCCCTTGGTGGTCTGCATGCTTACACTCGCCGTGGGATACTGCCGGGTTTCTCCGTGGATGCAGGTCACGGCGAGTTTCCCTGGGAGGAGGGGACCTGGGGCGTACTCGGGCCGCGCCAGCGTCACCGCGCTGCCCGAATCCAGGAGGGCTGAGGCGTCTCGACCATTGAGCCGCACGGGGGTTACGGCGGAGGGCCCGTCCGTCTGGCCCCAGCAGACCGTGAGGAGACCGCACGGCTTCCGGGGATTGGAGTCGGATGACGCCATCGGCCTGGCCACATCCTGGCGGTGGGGGCACCCCCAGGACAGGTGTCCCACCTCCCCGCAGCTGTAGCAGCGTCTTGGCTCTGCTGCCGACCCTCGGGGTTCCCCGAAGGGGCGTGAAGGGGCCTTCGGGGGTTCAGGGGCCGGTGTGGGGTTTTGGAGCCGCCCGGTGCTCTCCGCCTTCCCAGTCCGGCCTGGCCGCAGCACCGCGTGGGCTGCCAGGTATCCCTCGACCAGGGTCACCAGTTGCTCCACGCTCTGAGGGTTGCTCTGACAGGCGAGCTTTTGTCCCTCGTAGGGCAGGGCCCGGAGGTATCGGTCCATGACGACCCTTTCCACTGGGCCAGGGCCCGAGGGTTCAGAGACCAGCCACCTGTTGGTAAGTCGGGTGAGCTCATACATCTGCCCCCGGGGTGGCTCGGCTGGGTTGAATGTCCAGTCGTGGACTCGCTGGGCTCGGGAGAGGAGTGTGTGCCCGAGCCTTTTCTGGATCTCCGCCTTCAACTCATCGTAGGAGACCGCCTGCTCCATACATAGGTCCTGATACGCGCTTTGGGCCGCCCCGGAGAGGAAGGGTGCGATCAGGTCCGTCCACTGGGCTCGGGGCCAGCCTTCCCTGGTTGCGGTCCACTCGAATGTGAGGAGGAACGTCTCCACGTCATCGGCCTCGGTCTGCTTCACCAGGAACCTCGCCGGCTGGATAGGACGCCCCTGGTCTCGGTCGAGGAGCCTGTTCACGAGAGCGGTGTGGTGTTCCTGCTGCGCCTTCTGCATCTCCATCAGCTGGCCCAGCATGGCGCTGTAATCGGGGGGTGTCGCCATGTCTGGGATCTGGTGCGCCTGTTTTCCGATACTGGTTTGTTTACTCGTATGCCCACATTCTCCACCATATGTGGCAACCTCGGGGAGGAGAAGAGGTGCCACCAGACCAGTATTGGAAAACAGTTGACTGTCCACACCAGTTTCACAATTAACCAAATTTATTGTAGATTTGGGAGAGGGGGGAGAGAGGGGAAAACTCCACCGCCGCGGAGGGGGGGGGTCGGTCCTGAGGGGGCTCAGGTTCTGGACTCGTCGTCGGGGGTTGAGCGTGGGGTTCGGTGCACGGGGTCGGGTTCTCAGACGGTCCAGGGTTCGGCAGGAGGGAGGGATGTCAGACAGGCGGGGGTCGGTACACAGGCGGGCTCTCAGACGGTCCAGGGTTCGGCAGGAGGGAGGGATGTCAGACAGGCGGGGGTCGGTACACAGGCGGGCTCTCAGACGGACCAGGGTTCGGCGGGCGGGAGGGATGTCAGACAGGCGGGGGTCGGTACACGGGCGGGTTCTCAGACGGTGCAAGGGTCGATCGGCCAACGGGGTTCTCCGGGGAAAAAGGGTCTCTCTCTCTCTCTCTCTCTCTCTCTCTCTCTCTCTCTCTCTCTCTCTCTCTCTCTCTCTCTCTCTCTCTCTCTCTCTCTCTCTCTCTCTCTCTCTACTCACTACCACCATACTGCTCTCCAGCTACTCCTTCCCCGTTGTGTCCACTTCCTGCTGCTTTTATCCTCTCTCCCCTCATTAGGGTGAGTGGCTGCAGCTGCTCCGCTTCCTGGTCTCGTTAGACCTCCATATATGGTCGGGTTTCCTTTAGACAGAGGGGAGAGTGAAAAGTGCTCCGCGGCCACCAGATGGCATGGTGCAATATAAACCCCATCCACCACTTTCCCACATACCCTCCTCCTTACCTGTACCCGGCGGGTGCCACAATATACTGTATATATATATACTGTATATACTGTATATATATATATATATATATATATATATATATATATATATATATATATATATATGTGTGTGTGTGTGTGTGTGTGTACTCTATATATAAATGTGTGTGTGTGTGTGTGTACTCTATATATATGTGTATGTGTGTGTGTGTACTCTATATATATATATATATATATATATATATATATATGTGTGTGTGTGTGTGTGTGTGTGTGTGTGTGTACTCTATATATAAATGTGTGTGTGTGTGTGTGTACTCTATATATATGTGTATGTGTGTGTGTGTGTGTGTGTACTCTATATATATGTGTATGTGTGTGTGTGTACTCTATATATATATATATATATATATATATATATATATATATATGTGTGTGTGTGTGTGTGTGTGTGTGTGTGTACTCTATATATATATGTGTGTGTGTGTGTGTGTGTGTGTAGGTAGCAGAGTGTTGTCCAGGATTCTATGGTCCAGAGTGTAGACCCTGCATCGGAGGCTTCGAGACCCCGTGTTACGGTCGGGGCCAGGTTAGCCTATCCGCTAACTAGCAAGTCTGCTAACTAGCCTTGCTGCTAACCAGCATGTATGCTAACTAGCAAGTCTGCTTACTGCTTACTAGCCTCGCTGCTAAATAGCATGTATGCTAACTAGCATGTCTGCTAACTAACATGTCTGCTTACTAGCCTTGCTGCTAAATAGCATGTATGCTAACTAGCATGTCTGCTAACTAGAACCTCTGCTAACTAACATGTCTGCTAACTAGCCTCTCTACTAACTAGCATTTCTGCTAACTAGTCTCTATATTAACTAGCCTGTGTTATCTCTATGTTTACTAGTCTCTATGTTAGCTAGTCTATATGTTAACTAGTCTATATGTGAACCGGTCTCTATGTTAACTAGTCGCTGTGTAAACTAGTCTATATGTTAACAGTTTTCTCTGTATGCAGTGCTCTGATGGTATCCATGGCAACGGATCATGCAGCTGTCACTCAGGGTTTAAGGGTGTGGCCTGTCACATCTGCTCCGACCCCAACAAACATGGAAAAAACTGTGACAGAGGTAGACCTGGTCAGAGAGACAGCCAGGAGGGAGACAGATAGGAGATAGACAGACAGGAGAGAGGGAGACAGACAGACAGGAGAGACAGAAAGGAGGGAGACATACATGAGAGAGACATACAGGAGGGAGACAAACAGGAGGGAGACAGACAGGAGGGAGACAGACAAGAGAGATAGACAGGAGGGAGGGGGGAGACAGACAGACAGACAGACAGACAGGAGAGACAGACAGATAGACAGGAGGGAGACAGGAGAGAGACAAACAGACATACAGGAGAGAGAAAGGAGGGAGACAGACAGGAGAGACAGAAAGGAGGGAGAAATACATGAAAGAGACATACAGGACAGAGACAGACATGAGGAAGACAGACAACAGAGAGACAGACAGGAGGGAGACAGACAGGAGGGATGGAGACAGACAGACAGGAAGGAGACAGGAGAGAGACAGACAGACAGATAGACAGGAGGGAGACAAACAGTCAGACAGGAGGGAGACAGGAGAGAGACAGACAGACAAATGCATTGTATCATTCTGGATGCATAATGTGTTGTGTGTGTGTGTGTGTGTGTGTGTGTGTGTGTGTGTGTGTGTGTGTGTGTGTGTGTGTGTGTGTGCGCGTGTATGTGTTTGTGTGTGTGCGAATGTGTGTGTGTGTGTGTGTGTGTGTGTGCGTGCGTGCGTGTGTATATATTTGTTTGTGTGTGTGTATGTGTGTTTATGTGTGTGTGTGTGTGTTTGTGCGTATGTGCACGCATGTGTGTATCTGTGTGTGTCAGACTGTGTGTGTGTGCATGGTGTGTGTGATAACCGTCCCTTTAGTGACGGTGTGTGTGTCGGTCCGGGTCGTGTGCTGAGGGCTTCTTGGCACGCTGTGCGACCAGACCAGCGCCGCATGTACTGCAGACGGCCAGCACAGACACTGTCACATACACGCAAACTGTGTTGTGTCTGGAGAAGATACTGCGTACGTAATACTACTGCTATATTATACTACTACTAACTACTACTACTACTACTACTACTACTACTACTACACCTGTCACATACTCTAGGTGTGTAGTAGTACTATAGTACTGTAATACTGTGTGTACTCTAGGTGTGTAGTAAGTACTATAGTACTGTAATACTGTGTGTACTCTAGGTGTGTAGTAGTACTATAGTACTGTAATACTGTGTGTACTCTAGGTGTGTAGTAGTACTATAGTACTGTAATACTGTGTGTACTCTAGGTGTATAGTAGTACTATAGTATGTAATACTGTGTGTACTCTAGGTGTGTGTGTGCGGACGGCTACGAGGGCGATGGTCTGTCCTGCTCGCTGGTCAACCCTGCTTGAGGAACAGAGGAGGTTGTGACGCCAACGTAAGAACATGCTAGACTAGTTATACCGGATATATACTGGTATAATAACCTTCTACTGGTTCTACTGGTTAGTTATACTGGTATAACTAG
>JAOPHQ010002332.1:0-2500 GCA_030340625.1 Merluccius polli
GTTGTTAAGCTTTACCATCCTTGTCTAAAGAGGAAAGTAATGAGCTGTTAAAACACTGATTTGCTCTCTTAAACCTCATCAGGTTGTATTGAACGAGCTGCAGCGGCCACTGGCCCAGGCGACTCGGTGTCAACGTTCGCTTTATTATTGTAATCCATACGAACACAACAAATTCTTTCAGCGTCATTGTGTGTGCGTGTTTGTTGAGATTTGTGCTGTGTGTTTTTATGCAGATGTGTGTTTGTACATGCCTGAGTGTGTGTGTGTGTGTGTGTGTGTGTGTGTGTGTGTGCGTGCATGCATGCGTGTTTTTGTGTGTGCCTATGTGTGTGTGTGTGTAGCTCTCCTTTGGTCCGCAGCCAGCGGGGAAGACAATAGAACCATGAAAAACCCCCAGGTCTGGGTTTACTCTTCCTGCGACTGTTTTCACATCTCTCTGCCAGAGGAGAGTGGGAGGATGCAGATACTACTGCAAGTGAAACAAATCTTTTGGCCTCGCTCTGCAAAACACTGGCCTCTCTCCGAGCCTGCGGTACGATGCAGGGCACAGCATGTGAAGTAGAATATGAGTCTGTTGTAGATTTAGGTAATAATATGCTGCAGTAAGGACTCTATGAACGTTATGGTGATTGGTCAGGGATGATCAGTCATTAAATGTGCTGGAGATGTTTACGGGGTGAAATATCTCCCCTGAAATTACCTCACATAAATTGTAAAAAAAAATGAACCTGACATTGTGCACAGTATGAGCTACAACTATTAGCCCACGCCCTGGATAAATCACGACTGCTTATTTCAAAGCATATGAATAGTACACCATTTATCACACCAAGACAAGCAATACACAAACAAACACACAGCTAATCACACACAGACACACACAGACACACACACACACACAGTGTAGGCTAGAAACTGCATTTGGGGAATTTCCAGCTCCTGACAATACATCCTTCATCATGACACAGCGCCATGACGTCTGTGTGTGTGTGTGTATGTTCACTCTCGTTCACGATTACAGCAGATACATGCACTAGAGTGTGCCTAAAATGGACCACACACATACACACACACACACACACACACACACACACACACACACACACATACACACACACACACACACACACACACACACATACACTTGTGCACGCACACAGAAACACGCACGCACACCCAAAATATACACACAATCACAATCACACACGCACACACACACACACACACACACACACACACACACACACACACACACACACACACACACATAGAGGTTGTTTCTTTTGGTTCTTCCGCCAGACCTTTACACAAAGATAACACGCCTCCTAACCCAGGACCCCCCCACCTCCACCTCCACCACCACTCTGACACCTCCACCACCTCCACCACCACCTACACACACACACACACACACACACACACACACACACACACACACACACACACACACACACACACACACACACACACACACACACACACACACACACACACACACAGTACTGCAGGAGCTGCAATTGTCTTTTGTTCAGGTCTTGCTGAGGTAGATCTTCTACGACTCATTTATTCATCTGTACATTCATCCCCAGGGGACAGAAGGGAGATGTGTGTATGTGTGTCTGTGTGTCTGTGTGTCTGTGTGTATGTGTGTATGTGTGTCTGTGTGTGTAAGCCTCTGTTTTGTTTGGGTGGGTGCGGAGAAGGGGGCGGTTCCACCAACATCAGCACAAAACACATCGTACATTTTTAGTCTCCAGAGCAGCTTGAAGAATCCCAGTGTGTGTATAATACCATTATACATACCATAAGTATAGTCATAATAAGTGTGTAACACACATCAGAATATACATTTGGTCATGTGCTGTATATTGGAATAAGCGTAACGGCGCGGTGGTCACAACATCACAGGATCCATGAGGTATCATCCACAACAAGAGCAGATGTAGGCTGGAAGGTCAAATCCAGGGTAGCGTTGGTGAACTTCACATCAAATGAGAATAGAGAAGTGGAATAAAACAACATCAAGGATATCACAGATCCCCGAAGGAGCTCTGACAATGGGTCAATAAAGGTTATCTTTGATACACTGGACCCGCACACAGAGCTTGCTATCTCGGCACACACTGAGAGCATATTTCCCAGGGTCGGTGTTATTGAGAACACATCCAGGGTCGGTGTTATTATGGTGGAAGGAATGAGTCTTAGTTTGTTGCTCCAGGGACCCGCTCGGCCCATTTTCCCCTCCTTGACCCGCTGGCCCGAGATGAGCCACACGCAGGGATGAGCCGGCTCTGCGCGGTCATCGGTCCGTGTATCGATTCGGGTGGCGCCAGGACAATAACAGAGCTTCTGATCGCTGCCGACAAGGGCATCTTATATGGCCTTAAGTAAGTCGTAAAGAGATCTCTGTTGACAGGGAGCATCTTAAATATGGCAAGCATAGAGGGCCTTTTATTACCACGGGTGGATTTACGTTAGTGTGTGCACACATATACACACT